>JAOYSI010000007.1:1937285-1961079 GCA_025775065.1 Hiodon alosoides
CCCCCCCCCCCCCCCCCCCCCCCCCCCCCCCCCCCCCCCCCCCCCCCCCCCCCCCTAACTCTGCACCCCTCTGTATCCAGCCATGCCTCAGAATTTGTTTTACTCATCAAATTTTTTCATGCCAATTCCCCACAGAAAATTAAATCCACAGGGATTTATAGTTTTATAATCGCAATCGGTGCTTTAAGAGTCTGGCGTGTCATTTGTCATTGGTGGTAGGTAACCAGAATAAAGAGTGCTACACAACCACTGAAATCAAATCTTTATGCTCAGATACTTCACAGGGAGTCCTTTTCATTGTGATAAGTACCAGAGCCAGTTCACTGATACCCTGGAAAGCTATTTAATAAACTCGTCCTGATACAATGTCTCTCACTGAAGGTTTTCTGAAGGTCAGGATAGACTCAATACCGGAGCCACACGCATGAAGATAACAAGCCATTATAGTTAAGTAGGGGAAAATAGAAAAGGGCACAAAAAGCTCAGAAATAGATCAATGAAATCACTGGGAGTTCAAGGCTTTAATTTCCCATTTATTAAGCTGCAAGAGGAGTCAGTTCAGTGGGAAAAAGAGTGAAGGAGGAACTATGGAACAAAACTCTGACATATTAGGAAAGTATAGTGGCACCAGCTGGTAGGATGGTCAGCCTGCTGTTTTACACCTGAGCAAGTTCCTAAACCTGGATTAGTTTGGTACATATTCAGCTGTGTTTAATGGATAACAGGTAGAAAATAACATGCTTTGTAAGAAACTCTAGACACAAGCATCTACCAAGCAGCTCAATTATAATAATTTTTGTTATATTGAGGTCTGCATTTCCGGAATGGGTAGAAATGTGGTGTGGATTCTCCTTCTGTGTAGATTTTACGAAAATTTCACAGTCTCATCGCATGAATCATTCCAGCATTATGAGGGGCGGGGGAGTAGATGGGTGGCATATACCCACTGCAGAACACCCTGTCGTCACCATATGCAATAAAACACAGTAACAAAACAATGCATACAGTGACACACGGTAAACTCTTCCATAGGTGTTAAATTGGGTTGAGATCTGGTGACTACAAAGGCCATAGCATCTGATTCACGTCATTTTCACACTCACTAACCGTTCAGTGACCATTCATGCCCTGTGGTTGGGGGCATTGTCATCCTGGAAGAGACTACTCCCATCAGGATAGAAATGTTTGGGATGAAAGTGATCAGAATAACTTTGTAATGATTTGCAGTGATCCTCTAAGGGGACAAGTGGACCCAAAACCAATGCCAGGAAAATTCCCCCCACAGCATAACAGAGACTGTGGGTTTTTCCCTTTAATTTGTCACCCATCTGTATGTTACACATTTTTACATACATATCTATTGTTATTGTTAGCTTGTATTTTTCGAAGCTGAAGTCTGAAATATTGGGGGGGCTCCAATGAAACTATAGGTGGGCCAACTATGATGAAACATTGGAGACCCCTACAAAACACACATCTCTGTTTTACTGAATGATTAAATATATGCAAACTTGCTCTGTGGTATGCTAACCACACCTGAGTGTTAAAAACAAGCCTGCCGTGAAATAGAACGCATATGGCTTGCAATCAGATTGTAAGCATTTTGTCTTGCATGGACAGACTAACGCATAATAAACCTCACGTCATTGCTACTGTCAATAGCTGTATACATTTACATTTATTCATATTGATGACTGTGTTAGAAGCTGCTGGTTGATTGTATGCAGTGCTATCCTGTTTTTTTTTAGTTTCTAGTGTTTTATTGCTTCTTATTTACTGTTCTGAGCACTTTTGCAGTGAAACGGGACTTTTTTCAAATCCACTTCTTATCTACTGTTTTGAGTGTTTCTGCAGTAAAACTGGACTTTTTACACACTTCTAGTGCGGTATGAGTGCATATGATATTGTGCCTTCTAAATATTTATGAAAGATTCCCAGTTATTTCATTTATATTTAGTCTAAATATATAATATATAAATATACATATATAAATAAAATTCATTTATATCTCTATCTCTTTATTGTTCTATAAGATCACCCCTGAGGTATCACTCTGACAACTGAAAACCTGGTACTGTACGGTGAGCCAGTAAACAAACTAAATATTGAAATTAGAGGAGATAATGCTTTGCACAGGTTACTTTGCACCGGTTACAGGTGTCACATTTGCAGGTGACACATTTCCTTGTTTTTAGAGGAAAAGCAAATTTTTTGTCCATTAAAATAACATCAAATTGATTAGAAATACAGTGTAGACATTGCTAATGTTGTAAATGACTATTGTAGCTGGAAACGGCTGATTTTTAATGGAATATCTACATAGGCGAACAGAGGCCCCTTATCAGCAACCATCAGTCCTTTGTTCCAATGGCACGTTGTGTTTGTTAATCCAAGTTTATCATCTTAAAAGGCTAATTGATCATTTGAAAACCCTTTTGAAATTAAGTTAGCACAGCTGAAAATAATTGTGCTGATTAAAAAAGCAATAAAACTGGCCTTCTTTAGACTTACAGGCTCAAAATGGCCAGAACTTTCTTCTGAAACTCGTCAGTCTATTCTAGATCCGAGAAACGAAGGCTATTTTGCTGTGTACTACTCCCTTTACAGAACAGCGCAAACTGGCTCTAATCAGACTAGAAAGAGGAGTGGGAGGCCCCGTTGCACAACTGAGCAAGAGGAAAAATACATTAGAGTGTCTAGTTTGAGAAACAAAAGCCTCACAGGTCCTCAACTGGCAGCTTCATTAAATAGTACCCGCAAAACACCAGTCTCGACCCAATCTTCCTCTGTCCAGTGTCAGTGTCTTTTGTCCATCTAAGTCTTTTCTTTTTATTGGCCAGTCTGAGATATAGCTTTTTCTTTGCGACTCTGCCTAGATGGCCAGCATCCCGGAGTCGCCTCTTCATTGTTGACGTTGAGACTGTTGTCTGGCTGTTCTTTTAGGAGGCAGGAAAGAGCCTGATCTTCTTAATGGATATATGGCCTTCCCTTGCATCTCACCACATTTTAGCTTTTGTGTTTTGCCATAATTTATTCCTGCTGAGGCTACATGCCCACAACATTAAACACGGAATTCATTTCCTCTCCCTCCCCTTGTCAGCCGCTAGCCCTATTATACTTTTTCTTGAGTCTTCCCTCTCTAGCATGGGAGAGATAATATATCTTCAGTGTAGTCCTGGCAGCAACAACCAAGACCCAAGCTGTACACAGCTATTATCCCCGTCAATTCGCCCGCAACATTTGGTCCCAGAGAAAATTTGTCCCCACATTAATTCCCAGAAATATATAATGCTATTTTTTTCTTTTGTAAAGCCATCACCCAAAAGCCACTTATTTTCAACTCACTCTCATGAGCCTTCCTCAATTTAAAGCAGAGGAACACTGTGATGTTGAGCTCAAAAAGGGTGATCTGGTTGGCTCTTGAAACAAGAATTCAAATATTTCCATACTACCCCTATTATGCTAAACAGTCATCTGAAAGCCATGTACGATGATAATGGGAGAGCTGTAGACTGTTAAATAAGTTAAATAATATAGACACAAATGTTTTAAGTTCAATTAGGCCGAAAAGAAAATTATGGAGAGACTATACAATCAATGCAATCCATGAAGCCACAGTGGCAAGATCAGGCTTAGCCAGAGGGAATCCTAAAATGCCCTCTGTGAAAGAAAATCACCCCAAGCGAATGACTGTCAGTCCGATTGACAATCCAACACACATTATGGCTGAAATAGCAGAAAAAAACAATTCAAGTAAGAAGTTGAGAAATGACCAAGCTGTCATAAGGATGCAATGCAATGTGAAAGGTAAGTCACTATGAAAAATGATCGAGTTCTCCCCTTTTCTCCTCACATGTGAGCAAAATGAATCTTCTTAATTCATCAATTATTCATGCAATATTTCAGCCTGGCCATCTGTTTGTTTCTCTCAGTTTATCCAGTTTTTTTTCCCCACTTCCCTCTCACTTTCTTTAAGTTTCCGTGATATTAATAGGGTTTAACGTGTCACATTTTTCATGTTTATTATGAAAAGGAATTTATGAGGTTGCCTTGTGCTTCATAATTTTGTTTTAAAATTCATAATTACCTTTCAACCACAGATGTTTTATAATTTTCTGTGAGTAGTTTTTCAGTGACGGTTTTACCGGTGGCACTAAGCATTTAAGTGTCTCAGAACACATAATTTACATAAATATGGAGAGATAGCACAATGCAGTGCCAAATATCAGTTTTTTATTTATTTATTATAAACCTCAAATTTTGTTGTATTTAAAGTAGTAAAATACTCACAATTTTTTTAAATACAGACATGGCCAAATTTGTTGGTAGCTTTACAGCTCATTGAAGTAATGCGTCATTCCTCCTGAAAAGTGATGCAATTAAAAGCTATTGCATCACGTATACTTGCATGCCTTTGGTATGTCATAGAATAAAGCAAAGAAGCTGTGAAAAGAGATTGGTTATTGCTCATTCTACAAAGACATTCTAAAATGGCCTGGACAAAATTGTTGGTGTTCCTTTGAAAATATAATAAATAATTGGATTATAGTGATATTCCAAACTAATTTGTTTCTTTAATTAGTATCACACATGTCTTCAATCTTGTAAACAATCATTCAGCCTATTTAAATGGAGGAAAGTAGTCACTGCTGTTTGGTATCATTGTGTGTACCACACTGAACATGGACAAGAGAAGCAAAGGCAAGAGTTATTTGAGGAGATATGGAACTGTAGCCAACCTCCCTGTGCGTGGCCGCAAGAGGAAAATCGACACCAGACTCAACAGAAGGATAGTGCGAATGGCAGAAAACTTCCAAGGAGATACAAGCTTAACTCCAAAGTGAAGGTACTTTAGTTTCTGATTGCACCATTGCTTTTTGAGTGAAAGTGGCCTCCATTGAAGAAGGAAACATTGAAAAGCCAGACTGGAATTTGCTAAAATGCATATTGACAAGCCGCAATCCTTCTGGGATAATGTCCTTTGGACAGATGAGTCAAAATCTGAGCTTTTTGGCAAGTCACATCGGCTATATGTTTGCAGACGAAAACATGAAGCTTTCAAAGAAAAGAACACCATACCTACAGTGAAACATGGAGGAGGCTCGGATATGTTTTGGGGCTGCTTTGTTGTTGCCTGAAGCTGTGAAGGGCACAATTAAATCTCTAAGACTATCAAGGCATTCTGGAGCGAAACGTACTGCCCAGTGTCAGCTCGGTCTCAGTCGCAGGTTATGGGTTCTCCTGCTTTTTCTTCTTTGATCCCTAGTCAACGACAGGATGGGGTTTCCTCCAGAGCCCATACGCTACTGTGGGTGCCTCTGGATTTCAGATTTTGTTCAGAACGCTTTCCCATACTTTTCGATCCATGGCAATGGCCCTGGCATCACAGAGGGTGGATCGCCATTTTTTCAAGTTTTCTTCAATTTGTTTTGACTAAGTCTTCTTGGGCGCCACTCGTTTTCGCCAGAGAAGCTGGTACGGTGTCCTGGTGATGCTCATTCTGCAGATGAGCCCAAACCATCTCAGTCTTCTAAGTTGGATCGCTTCCTCGACCGTTGGCTGGTGGTCGCATCTTCCTCGGATAGTTTAATTTCAAATGCGGTCGTGGAGGGAGATACAAAGGATCTGCCGCAGGCATCGCATTTGGAAGACCTCAAGCTTGTTTAGGTCTTGCTTCAGTAGATTCCATGTTTCTGACCCGTATAGTAGAATTGACAGAATCAGCATCCAGAAAAGGCGTTTTTTGGTCTTAATGGAGATGTTGGCCCTTTTCCATAGGGACCACTTGAGCAAAACAAATGCCGCGGTTGCTTGGCTATCTTTGCGATGGACATCACTTTCTTCTCCTGCACCACGGGCCTTAGGTACTTGAATTTCTGAACCTGTTTGATCTGGGCTCCGTTGAGGTGGATATTTGCCGGTGACCCATCTGTTGTCAAAACTTTGTTCTTGTCTGCGTTGATTTTGAGGCCATCCGGCTCGGCGACACAAGCGATTCTAGAAAGAATGTCAGTAGCTTTGGCGTCAGTATCGGCGAAGATCGCGCTGTAGTCGGCGAAAATCAAATCGGTCTCGTAGGTGTTCTCATCACACTGAACTCCACACCTCACTGCGAATGCTTTTCTCATGACAGCATCAATCACGGTGTTGAAAAGCAGAGGAGAGGCGACATCTCCTTGGCAGACTCCGGTTTGGATGGGGAACTCCTCTGATAGTTCATTTCGGATCCGCACGCATCTGGTTGAGCCGTCGCATGACATTTTCAGGAATCGAATGATCTTGTCGGGGACATGCTCGGTCTCCAATGCTTTCCATAGGGCAGGCCAGTGGACAGTCCTCCAACAGAAAAATTACCTAAAACACACAGCCAAAAGCACCCAAGAATGGATTAGAACAAAACATTGGACTGTTCTGAAGTGGCCTTCTATGAGTCCTGATCTGAAACTTGATCTGAAAATCTGAAAATCCTATCAAACATCTATGGAAAGAGCTGAAACTTGCAGTCTGGAGAAGGCACCCATCAAACCTGAGACAGTTGGAGCAGTTTGGTCAGGATGAGTGGGCCAAACTACCTGTTCATTCAGAAGTCTCATTGAGAGCTACAGAAAACGTTTGATTGCAGTGATTGCCTCTAAAGGTTGTGCAACAAAATATTAGGTTGAGGGTCCCTTGATTTTTGTCCATGCCATTTTCATTTTTTTAGAAAAACAAAATATGATTTCTATTCTATAATAATATGGAATAAACAATGGTGGATGCCAATTAAGTTATTTCTGAGGAATTCTTCGTTTTTTGTGGAGGGGTACCAACAAATTTGGCCACGTCTGCATTAATATAATTATATTTTTGGTACTTTTATACATGTACATTTAGGAACCTTTCACCTTTTGAGCTTGGACGCATCAGCTCCAAATGGCACTGATCCTCCCAAACAAGCTGCGCAGGTTAGATTGTGTAATGTGACATGTGGGGGCAGAGTTCATGGAGAAGGGCTGGGACACATGCTTCTCTTCTCTTAACTCCTACTGCTGTGATCAGCTTAGAGCTTGACCACAGAAAGGGCTCAATAAG
The DNA here is from genome assembly GCA_025775065.1 of Hiodon alosoides. Taxonomy (NCBI): domain Eukaryota; kingdom Metazoa; phylum Chordata; class Actinopteri; order Hiodontiformes; family Hiodontidae; genus Hiodon; species Hiodon alosoides. The sequence continues at coordinate 1,944,357 of JAOYSI010000007.1, forward strand.
GATGGGGTCCCAGGACACAAAGCCAAGGCAGAGGTCCGAGAGATCTATTTAATTAAAGGAAACATAATGAAACGACTCTGCACCAGCATAAACCATGTCTTTTAAAGCCCTTAACACAACACAAGAAAAAGTGAAGCAAACAGAATCCAAAAACTACAACTGCCTGGCATTTTTTCATCCTTTCCTTCTCTACTTCCTGTTTTTCAAACTCAACCAATAATAGGTTAATTGGTCGGGTCTTATGGCTTTATGGGGGTTGTAGTTCTGGAGTCTAGAAGAGCCATTGCCTCCAGAACTCGCCTTGCATTTTCCTGTTTCGCTTAATATCACTTCTGTAAATGTCTCTCTACTAATCTCTCATTCTTTGCTTGCTCCAGTGTTATCAGCATGCAGATCGTAAGCTGATAAGGATAATGATAACCTTCCCTTCCTTTCCTTTCTGTGACATTGACTTCCTTGAATCCATCCAATGTTGGGAAAGTTATCGCAAGTTTTCAAGCCAGGGCCTGGGGTGGAAATGTCCTTAGGCAGGATCACCTTGCCGATGGTACACCTAAACTGCATCCTTTGCCCTCTGGGAGTCTAAGGCAGGCCAGGTCAAAGGTGCTCAAAGGAAGGGTTTGAAGAGACAAAATGTCTGTTCAATTCAGGTCATGCAAAACAATTTTTGTAAATTAACAGTACGAACAAGGACTGCTAAATGGGAGCTGGCCTAAGGTGACTTCATCCGAGCTGCTGAACCCTGCTGAAGCTCAGCCGCTCGGCACAAAGGGGATTTCTCAGGCTGTGACTGTGATGTGAACCGCGTGATGCAGCAGCAGAGACTAAGCAGATAATGGTCAATCTCCACTGATAGCAGACACATACTAAAACTGACTGTTCCTGCAATGCATGGAGCAGCAGGGGAAATCGGCTAAGCTGCTGACTACGTCACCAAGAAATTTTTTGAATGTTTAGAATGACTAAAAAGTTCAGAATCTTTTCAGAGAGATAATGTGCAGTTGTAGAGTAAGTACTGAAGTACTAAAGCCATGATTTTTATTGGCCTGTAAGGTATCTACTCAACATTCGCTCCTTAGAAGGTTGCTTGTTACAATATTTTTCACATGACTCGCTTTTAATGTTTATTCTTACAAACCTGTTCCACTATGCATTGTTTAAAAGTAATTTTGTGTTGCTTTATGGGGCATACGAGAAACATAATTCACAGTGTAAATGGAGCTGGTATGCGTTCTTTCTGGTGTGAGTCAGAATGCAGAAGGTGTCGGCCCCTTTTCACAGTCTCTACGTCAGGGCTTTCTGGTGTAAATCATGGGTCAAACTCTCACATGCGTTGCTCCTTCACTCTCCAGCCCAGAATTGCAAAAAATGTCAAAACTTATTGGCTTTCCTATGGGGAGGAACTCTTTGACAGGGGCCATGTTCCCCCTGAGACGTGAAACTTATTTACCCCCTCTCGCTTTGTGTGTGTGTGTGTGTGTGTTTGTGTGTGTGTGCATCTTTGGGTATGCATATGTACGTGCGTGCATGCGTATATGTACGTTCATGCATCTGTGTGAAAGTGTCTTATGGTCTGTGTGTCCGCTAGAATGTGTCTTTCCGTGTGTGTGTGTGTGTGTGTGTGTGTGTGTGTGTGTGTGTGTATGTGTTTATGTACCAACACGTGCGTATGTGTGTATATGTTTGTAGATAGCCACAAAAAATGAATAGCCTTCAGCTGCAAAAACAGTAAATGTAAAAATCTGAAAATGTATAAATTACAGAGTGTTTACAGAAACACAGAAATTACAGAAAAATAAATTGTGTTCATCAAAAAAAAATATATTGTGAACCATTAAATCTCAATTTCTCAATACAATTCTTAACTATGTACCTAGGACTAGGGCTAACAACTGCACATATTTTATAACAATCCCCTGATGTAAATTCATGTGGACTATTTTTGTCTGTTTGGTGGTCAGCACCAGATGTCCCTCTGTTCTTTGCCCCCGGGCAACGTCCACAGTCAGAAGGAAAGAGAACAATTGCTTGTCTCTCTGTGCTGTTAGCCATTAGTAATGCTGTGGGGCCTCATTCGACCTAATCAAGTCCATCTGCTGCAAACTTTTGTCACTTTGGGAAGTTTATGCAAAGGACCAGTCACAGATTCAGTTTCTTCTGCCGAGTGGAAATAACTGTAGGGCGCCTAAATGTAGAGTCCTGTGTCTTATGCAGGAACACTCCTGTCAGAGAACCTGCCTCATATTTAGCCTTCAAAGGTCAAAGTTTGTTACTCTGACCTGATACTTAAAACATAATTCAGTTTTAAATCAATTATTGACCACAAGTTTTAATAGTAAATGCCCCCCTAAATGCTATAAGTGTGGTCCATCCCAACAGCACTTACATTATTTTAATCTAATTTGTCATTAATTCCCTAATGTTCGTCTTGTTCTTGAAGCACTGTGAGGGTTGTCCATGTCCATGTCTTTCGTGTTGGTTGAAATGAATACATAATGCAGTGGCAGCTCTGTGTCCCTCTTGAAGTGCATCTGCTGCACTTTGGCTGATCGTATGCAAGCCGTGCTAGGACACCCATCTCACCACTGTACTCACTTAATATCAATTTTATTACTCGGAACATGTTTAGGTTATCACCCAGGTTTTAGAGACTGGACATTTAAGAGTATGCATGCTTTCTGTTAACACGGTGCAAATGGTTTTGTATTATTAGTAAATATGAATGCTGTCACTTTAAAGACAACGTTGTAATCGTACGAGATGCAATATTACTGCATAATACGAGGGAAAAAAGTATTTGATCCCCTGCTGATTTTGTACGTTTGCCCACTGACAAAGAAATGATCAGTGTATAATTTTAATGGTAGGTTTATTTGAACAGTGAGACACAGAATAACAACGAAAAAATCCAGAAAAACATATGTCAAAAATGTTATAAATTGATTTGCATTTTAATGAGTGAAATAAGTATTTTACCCCCTCTCAATCAGAAAGATTTCTGGCTCCCAGGTTTATTTTATACAGGTAATGAGCTGAGATTAAGAAGTGCTGATTGTACAGAAGCAATCAATCAATCAATCAGATTCCAAACTCTCCACCATGGCCAACACCAAGGAGCTGTCCAATGATGTCAGGGACAAGATTGTGGACCTACACAAGGCTGGAATGGGCTACAAGACCATCGCCAAGCAGCTTGGTGAGAAGGTGTGACAACAGTTGGTGCGATTATTCGCAAATGGAAGAAACACAAAACCACTGTCAATCTCCCTCGGTATGAGGCTCCATACAAGATCTCACCTCGTGGAGTTGCAATGATCATGAGAACGGTGAGGAATCAGCCCAGAACTACACGGGAGGATCTTGTCAATGATCTCAAGGCAGCTGGCACCAAGAAAACAATTGGTAAAACACTACGCCGTGAAGGACTGAATTCCTGCAGCACCCGCAAGGTCCCCCTGCTCAAGAAAGCACATGTACAGGTCCGTCTGAAGTGGCCAATGAACATCTGAATGATTCAGAGGAGAACTGGGTGAAAGTGTTGTCGAGCTCTTCAACTAAAACATGGCATAAACCAAACTCGCCGTGTTTGGAGGAAGAGGAATGCTGCCTATGACCCCAAGAACATCATCCCCACCGTCAAACATGGAGGTGGAAACATTATGCTTTGGGAGTCTTTTTCTGCTAAGGGGACAGGACAACTTCACCGCATCAAAGGGACGATGGATGGGGCCATGTACCATCAAATCTTGGGTGAGAACCTCCTTCCCTCAGCCAGGGCATTTAAAATGGGTCGTGGATGACCCAAAACACACGGCCAAGGCAACAAAGGAGTGGCTCAAGAAGAAGCACATTTAGGTCCTGGAGTGGCCTAGCTAGTCTCCAGAACTTAATTCCATAGAAAATCTGTGGAGGGAGCTGAAGGTTCGAGTTGCCAAATATCAGCCTCGAAACCTTAATGACTTGGAGAAGATCTGCAAAGAGGAGTGGGAAAAAATCCCTCCTGAGATGTGTGCAAACCTGGTGGCCAACTACAAGAAACGTCTGACCTCTTGGGGGTTTTGCACTAAGTACTAAGTAATGTTTTGCAGTGGGGTCGAATACTTATTTCACTCATTAAAATGCAAAATAATTTATAACATTTTTGACATTCTTTTTTCTGGATTTTTTTGTTATTATTCTGTCTCTCGCTGTTCAAATAAACCTACCATTAAAATTATACATTGATCGTTTCTTTTTCAGTGGGCAAACGTACAAAATCAGCAGGGGATCAAATACTTTTTTCCCTCACTGTACACGCTGGTGGTGTAGGATCTGGGTTATACACTCTGGTGGATTAGGGTTACTGTAATAGATTATGGTAGTTTAGGATCAGGGTTATGCATGCTGGTGAGTTAGGGTTAGTGTTATACTCACAAGTGGTGTTGGTTTAGGCAAGGGTTTTAAACAGAGGGAATGTACAATGAGGGGTTATACACGCTGGTGGGTTGAGGTTATGGTATACACACAGGTTGTGTAAAGTTAGGGGTAGGGTTGTACACACAGGTGATGTGATGGGACCCGTTTGGAGGAGCTTGCACAGGTAAATATGTATTGTTAATGGTACAGACAGTAAGATCATAAAAGGACAACAATGCATTGTTATTAGTCCAGACAGTGAGGTGAATATAGGAGAATAGTGCATTGTTATTGGCCTAGACAGTGAGGTGAATATAGGAGAATAATACATTGTCATTTGTCCAGAACGTGAAGTAAAAATAAAGGAATAATGGTTGTAATATGTGGTGTGTAGCTGAATTTGGATCATGATCGTCTCTCATTGTCATCTGTGGTCAGTGAGGAGCTAAATTACCGTCGGGGCAAACGGTAACAGGACCAGGTGGCCGAAGGAGGCTACACCAAGCACAGGCACAAATCTAGGTGTTTACTAAAAAGATATTTTGCGCAGAATGGCTCATTCCAAACAAAAAAACATCAATTAACTGGACAAAATGTCTAATAAAGTATTAATACGTGTGAAATGAAGCTTGCTTACACAGCTAAGCTCACTATACAGAGCCAATGCCACACAACATCTTCACATACTACTCTCCCATTACTCCCGATCAGCAGAAGAGGACTGAGCTTATAGAGCTTATGACAGGAAATCTCTCTTCAATAACATAGAGCTGGAACAGTTAAGTAAATAAACAAGCATTGCAAATCGCATTATTCAGACCTGCATGACAAATTATGACATTACTAAATGTATTTCCATCAGGCTTGCCACTTGGCTCATACAGACTCGGTGTAATTATATAGTTCTAAAAGAAGAAGGACCATGCCCTTGGGATGAAGTGGAAAGGGTTCACCAGTGTGGATATACTGTAGCTGCGCTTAAGCTCACATTGCCACTCGCCCTCTAATACTGTCAGCCACGGTGTATTTTTCACATTGTTCAGTATGAACAGCACAGAAATTAAAAGGAAATGTAATGCAACACTTTGGTACACTGAATAACTTCAATAAATGGATGTCCTTAAACAGTTGTATAGTTACCTTTTAAAATTGGAATGAACGGAGTAAAAAAAAAAAAAATTCCAGTTAAAATGCTAAAAAGGCATTAAAGAAATCTCTGCTATTTCATTTTGGCTGATCCGCACTCTACACAAAATGTGCAAAAGTCTCTAATACATAAAGAGTGTGTAAATTCTGACACAGTGAAGTTACTCAATATATTATTAGTATTTCAGTGTTTTCTTCCAGCCTTCTATCATCCAGCTGTAACAGAGTTGCAAGTTTTACAAAACAGATATCAAAGTCTTATTCATGGCATGCCACGAGGTATCTTTACAGTGCATGGTGGCTTAGCATTCTCCTAAATTATGGTGTATCTAATATTTTTCTGTCCATTGTACATGCTTTGCGAGTGAATTGTGATTAACTAAAATAAATAAATAAATTGAATGACAAATTTTTGCATGGTTGGAACGGCACACAATTTTAAAGACCAATTTCAAGAGTTAACAGGCGCTGAGTTTATACTGCAACTTACAGGATCCACAATATCTTTTTCCCCATCTTTTGCCACATTATACTCAGTAATACTCTGATTAATTATGAGAGAAAAAAGATTTGGCAACCATTGTTCTCGAGCATTGTCCCTTTTTATGGCCAACAATATGACTTCTTTACAGATGGCTTGTCAAAGTTAACGAGGGCAGGGTTTTTTGTGTTTGAACCCAGCAGTAGCATGGAGTCATAAATACTGTAGCATAATAAAAGACCTGTCTTTCCAGCCCTGATGAAAATGAAGGCCTACCAATCAACGACAGATGGGATATCTGTTGCCTGGTGTTAAATACTCTAATTTCAGGTTGTTCACTTAGAATATCTAGCGTAACATACCTTTACTGGCCAACACAAATATCAACAATGGGTGCGGATTGTAACAAAGCCCAGGGTGTTACCATACACCATGAGCATGAACCCTGTCGGGGGCAATACTCTACAACCTGGGTAGAAGGGGGCAGGACCCTGTCTGGGGCAATACATCACATCCTGGGTGTAACGGACTAGGCCATGTTGAATGACAGGATTTTGAGCTATACACCTACTCTTCACTTAACGACCGAGATACGTTCCTACGAGTAGGTCATTAAGCGAATTGGTCGATAAGCGACCAATTCCGATATTTCAAGCATACTGTACTGGTAGTGGGTTGTGTCAACCATCTTTAGATATTGTTTTAATGTCACCTTTGCACCATTTATAACATTTTTAGAATATTTTTCGATGTTTAAACAGTAGTATTTAAACACGCTGCCGTTTCCACGACCAAGTTCTTGTACAGCGTCCAATACAGGCTAGTCGGAGAGCTGGACGTAAGTCCGCATGGTCGTTAAACAGGTAGGTCGTTAAGTGAGGAGTACCTGTACTGTATCCACGGGTTCAATCGGTGAATGTGTCAGGGCATCCAGGACCAAACCCAGATCCCAAGCAGGGAGACTAGGGGGGCTCTGGAGGCACAGTGAAAGTCCATCAATGTCTGATTAACATTTATGTCCCTGTAACAATCTGACACCTTCCACATTTAAGCCAGACCTTTATACAAAACAAGGATTTTAAGAAACACAGCTAGGATTGTAAGAAGCACAGCCTGGATTATAAAAAAAATTAAAAAAAATAAAACACATAGCTAGGATTGTAAAAAACACAGGTAGGATTGTAAGAAACACAGCTAGGATTGTAAGAATCACAGCCTGGATTATTAAAAAGAACACAGCCAGGATTGTAAGAAACACAGCCAGTATTGTAAGAAACAAAGGCAGGATTATAAAAAAACACAGCAATGATTGTAAAAAAAAAAAAAACGTATCACATTAATCATGGAGTGAATGCAGTCATGACTTCGTAATGGGAACCTTTAAATTAAACACAAGCTAATTTATCGTTTTTTAATCTCCCATTGTTTGACACCCTTCCTTTTTTTCACATAAGCCTGCATGTCTGCTATTTGAACTCCTGTCATTAATGGAATTTCCTAACCCTAACTCCTATCTTCCTGTCAGCTTCTTAGGTCTGTTTAATTTTCCAGTTGATGGGCGGCCTTTGTCGGCAATCAGTACAATACACAAGCAGAGCAGAATGAGACTCCAATAATGAGTTATTGTCATGTTCAGGTTTTAAATCCTTGATTATTTTTGTGACAGGGGACCTCCTTAAAGACTGCTGCGAAGACCACAGTGTGAATTGCTGTATAGACTGCATGTGCCACTCTATAGGTCACAGTGACCTTGGAGTTCCACTTCATAATTCTAGTAGAATCGGATTGGGTCTCATTCTTCACCTGGTACTGCCCAGTGTGCTCAGACCCAGTTGGGAAGCAGAGCATGATTTAAATGAGTCTGGGGACAAAATCTTTATGAGCATCTGTAGATCTTATGCAGTCACACCGCTTTATGTTAAACAGTCAGAGAGTGAAGTTTGTGTTTAGCCAACAGCAGCACGCTGTTCCACTCCTGTACGTAATTACAGAAACTTGATGAATTAATGGTGCTCAAAATCATTTCGAATGAGTCGTATCTATCTGCCAGACTCCATCTTTAATGCTTAGTGCACATCACAGCTTAAATTTTGCCAACCCAGGGTACAAAATGTGCTTTAGTCATTATAAAACTGAAAACTTTGTATTCTCTCACTGTATAGTTCTTCCACTGCTACCCACTCTTCCAGCAGTGCCTAAAGAGATAATAAATTAATATGTCAAACACTTATTACATCCTTAAAGAGCAGTGACAAAGTGGCTAGAGATGAGGGAATGAATGAAGAATGAGAAGCTCCTGATTTCGCCTAGCGTTGTTTTGGACATCTTCGATGTACTCCTGCCATTCCATCACAACCTGAAAACGGCTGTCCAGTAAAAGAGATGCTTTATGCCCCTCAGATCTTTTCAATTTCCTGCAAGAGAAACGTCTGAAAGAAAATAAACCATTTAAAAATGCCTTTAATCACAACTCACTTCTTGATATTTTACAAAAGGAGGGCACTTTTGAGGCTAAAAACATACCTACAACACATTAATGGCGCTGACATCCCAAACAATATCCGATAGCCAAAACTATCTGGGATAAACACTAATAAATGCAATTTTATTGAATGTGATTAGCGCCGTGTCAAAGTTTTGAATTGGTCCCAGCCTAAATTTCACCTTGGATTTTTGGATTTTTCCCTCTATTACTTATATAAAAGCAAGCAAGCTTGTTTTTTGTTTCTTTCCAAAAAAAATAAAAATAATTACCTGCTCCCTCCCTGTGCCCAGGTTCAAGTTTCTGCCAGCACTCGCTTGCCACAGATCTGACTTCACTCTGTGTGACTTAACTGGGCAGATAATGATGACATCTGACAACTGTTAATGTGATATGTATTGCTTTTTTTTTAATGAGTTTTCATACAGCCTCAGGTCTGGCTCATTTCAGGACCTGGGTTTAACCTCTCTATCATTTTCTGTCACTGTCTGGTCCGTTCCAGCTTATCTCAGGTCCTGGACCACATCAGCCTGTCACTCTCTGATTCATTGTACAAGTTGAGGGACTCATCCCTCCTTGAAACCTCTAGGACTGAGTATTTGTTGTTACTGTAATAATATAAAAGTTAACATTGAAAATAATTGCCTTTCAGGAGCTGGTTTGAATCTGCTCCACAAGGCATTCAGCATCATACTAATCCGTGTATGGAAAGTATTGATCTTCATGTCGATCTTTCAAAACTGCAAGTGAATGTGGGTGCAACGGGCAGACCTGAGCAAAAGCGGAGAAGCCTGTTATCAAACATGATTCATTCAGTTTTGGAGAGAGTGGATTGGCTTACCATATGGTGTTAAAAGAAGAACGCCCCAATGCAAAAGTCTGGATAAGCGTGTCCGCTGGGAGGGGTGCCATAATAGATATTATATTATAAATAAATATTAGCTCCGCCTGCACTTAAGAAGGGTATCATTTTATCCATGCACAGAGGTAGTTGCTGAATAACTTGTGTGCCTTTCTCAAGAGTTAAAGCTGCAGTGCCTTGTGGCACGCCACTTGGAGCCCGGTCCTCAGCCCTGGGGATACGTCAAGGCTGGCTCTGACTGACATGCTATGCCAGCTGTGAGGCCCCACCCACACCCTCACAAAAATTAGGTCCTGGCTGTGCGCTGTTAGGCATTCCACGTAATGCTATATCATCATCTGCTACAGTTTTCTGTCTCTCACTCTTTCTCAGAGGCCTGTTATTTGTGGACTCTGTGCAGGATACAACACCAACACCTCAATATTTCAATATTTACGTTCATCATCAAGCGCTTGTTGCCTCTGAGCCAATACCTCCCACGGTAAAAAAAACAACAAATCTAATGGAACATAGCTGAAAGATGATTATGGCGAGTCAAATTTTCAGTCACCTGCCGTTTAACACCTGGAGAAAGGTGGAAAAGTTATTGGTTAAGGACTAATACAAAAATAAAAACCTGTCAGCCAGCAGCACAGACTGCAACAGGTGTGCACAGCAAATATATTTGAAATTTAATGTTTGAATTATTATTTGTTTTTAATATTTTCTAAATTAAATGTGAGTGCAGACATGATAGGATATCTGCAATGTCAGTTTCAGAGGCTAGGAAGGCTGCCATAACTGAAATGAATCGTCCAGAAAACATCCATGGCAGCTGTAGAAATCTTCTCCCCTGGGCTGGCCTGTCGCAAATCTCTTAGCACAGACATTTCACAAGATCAGCACTGCAGATGGGAATGGCTTTGGTTCGTGGGACAAACATTTTGACACCTGTGTTTTCTGGGATTTGTGCCGGTGACTCGAGATGACATATAGTACTGTGCAAAAGTCTTAGGCGCCCAAGCTTTTTTTAACATGAATTGAGTCTTTGATATTTAAGTTTTGTCTTTCTATTTGTTAATAGAAAAAAACTAATTTTAGATTTCCATGACCAAGTAGTTCTGCAACAGATGGTTTTTACATCTGCCTAAGACTTGCGCAGTGCTGTACATAATTGGTGATACCAGATTGGGATCAAAAGGGGAGATATAACTGACAACTTGAATATTTTGTTTAACAAGGAGCATACATAGCTTTTCTACCCTTCAGCAGTATTCTCGAACTGAATTGGCTGAGTATCTATTAAGCTTGGTAAATGAGGGACGTGTAAAATGATAAATTACTTAGAACAAAAGAGTCTTCTAAGTAACATGATAATAACAGCTGTTTATCTTGTTGCACCATTTTAACATTCCAGCATCACTCTAGTTATAATGTCACTATATGCCTTACAACAGGCAAGGGAATTGAGTTCAGCACTTTTAGTCATTACCACCCTAATGCATGACATTATTATAACAGTTCTGCATTATCACATGAACATTCTGGAAATGTTGCATCTCTTTTGGGAATGTGGATGCTCGCATTGAAGCTTGCATGCACTCAGAATGAAGGGGATGCAACTTCTGTCTTAAGCTGAAGGTAATGAGAGTTTACAGTAACATGAGCATGCATGGTTCTGATACTGCTGTGTGTGGTATGTCTTCAGTGAAGCTGTCGGGGAGCAGACCTAGGTTCATAGGGAAAACCTGAATCTGAGTCTGATGGTCCTTACATGCACAGGTCTCCAAAAGGATATTATGTCATTTCGGGGGAAATGACATATTATTTAAATAATAATAAAAATAATATTAAAAATAATAATAATGAAAACAGCTGGGTTTTTCTTGCTGTGGCACATGCTACACAGAATTGCGAGTTTCAGCGAAGGGGATGATTTTTTGTTGAATATTTTAAAAAATAGTTTAAAAAATGGACTCCAAGTAGGGAATAAACTGCACTAGCCTCATCCAGACAGAGGTGGAGATGAAATGTTCTGTAGGAACCATTACTCTACTGTTTATGCTATACCAAGATTGAACTTTTAATAAGCCTGACATTTACATGATCACAGGTCTTGGTTTTGAGTGCACAGGGAAAATGGATGCAGTAAAAATGCTAATGTATTTCACTTTTAAATATCTCAAAAAATATTATTTATTTATTCAGGAGATATGAGGATAGATAGTGTGCAATTTCTGCATAGCTAATCTGCAGTGAATGAGATCAGCGGCAGGGCTTGCCTCTATGTGGTATTTATAATTTCAACCTTAGCCGATGTTTTGTTATTCTTTGCATGGGGGGCATTTGGGCCAGCATTTGTGAAAAAAATAACAAACAAAACAATTTTCATACTCTGGAAGTGTTTTGGTTTTAGACTTGCACTAATTGCCTGCACTGATCATGCCTTTAAAGCAGTCGCTGTGACTGCACTGACAGTGGTTGTGTGACAGTCGGCGTGACAGCCCTCATAGTGGTTGTGTAACATTCGCTGTGAATGAACTGATTGTGGTTGTGTAACAGTCGCTGTGACAGCACTGACAGTGGTTGTGTAACAGTCGCTGTGACAGCACTGATAGTGGTTGAGTAACAGTCGCTGTGACAGCACTGATAGAGGTTCTGTAACAATCGCTGTGACAGCACTGATAGTGGTTGTGTAACAGACATTGTAAAATACACTGACTGTGGTTGTGTAACAGTCGCTGTGACAGCACTGATAGTGGTTGAGTAACAGTCGCTGTGACAGCACTGATAGAGGCTGTGTAACAATCGCTGTGACAGCACTGATAGTGGTTGTTTAACAGTCGCTGTGACAGTACTGATAGTGGTTGTATAACAGTCACTGTGAATGCACTGACTGTGGTTGTGTAACAGTCGCTGTGACTGCACTGATAGTGGTTGTGTAACAGTCGCTGTGACAGCACTGATAGTGGTTGTGTAACAATCACTGTGACAGCACTGAAAGTGGTTGAGTAACAGTCGCTGTGACAGCACTGATAGTGGTTGTGTAACAGTCACTGTGGCAGCACTGAAAGTGGTTGAGTAACAGTCGCTGTGACAGCACTGATAGAGGTTGAGTAACAGTCGCCTTGAATGCACTGATTGTGGTTGCATAACATTCGCTCTGCAGTGAGAATGCCAAATTCCATGGGTTCAGCCACCTGAATGTTTTCCCTGGTGCTGGAACTAAAAGTAGTCACAGCGTGACAGGAACCGGTAGGAAGAACAAAGCCTGGCATCAGCTCAGGGTATTTACGACTCGTCAAACTCGTTTTTCTCAAGATTTCTCAAGTTGCTCTCCTGACTATATCAGCATTATTTTTATTATATCTGCTATTATAAGCGCTCTCCCATGGAGAGGTGTGGGTGCAAAGGAACAGACACTTACACTGAGCCAATGTTCTCTGTTATAGCTTTCTGTGGAATCTGAGGCCCCAGAAGAAGGCCAGCATGTTGATATAGTTAATCCATTTCATTATGTGGGAAGAGAGTATAACTGTTTTTCCCCAATGTATTTCTCAAAGGACAATCAAATTTCCGAAACAAAAACAAATATACTGTACTGTGCAAAATTCTTAGGCAACCTTTTTTTTACATAAATGTAGTCTTCGATATTTATGTTTTGTCTTCTGTTCTAGTGTGTAAGTAGAAAAAATTTTTTTTTTTTTATTTCCAAACACTGTTTTTCTGAAAGAAGACCAAGGAGTTCTGCAACAGATGGTTTTGCCTCCATAGAGCCCTGATCTCAACATCATCGATGTTTTTTTTATATTTAGGAACTTTTCAATTTACAGAATTGAATTACATTTGCCTAAGACTTTTGCACAGTACTGTATATAATTTCATCTTTCAAAGAACTTGAGGCTTTCCGTCTTCAAGGTCCAGTATAACAAAACGTGTATAATAATATTCCAAGACAGATTGAAACTGTTCTGAAGGCAAAGGTCCAGCCAACATCTTAATAATTAACAATTATTTACTTATTGTTTTATATGTCCATTATTATCTACCCCCTGTACACACTGATAACACTGAAACTGCTAAATAAGGCCATGTATACAGCATGTGGTACAATGGGCGCAAACCATTTTAGATTTGTAATAAGTAGGATGGATAATGTAAATCACTGTATTTAACTAAATTTCATTATGGATGTGTGTACACAAAGCAACATTTTAACCGCAGAAAGGCCTTCAGTGCATCATTTCACGGAAGTATCCATTGTCATTGTTTTTAGACCACACGTCAGCAGCACATTAGAGACATCCGGTTTCCAGTTATAATGCGTTGGAACTGGTGAAACGGTTTGGTGATGGTCTCTGCAACAACAGATGTTCAAGGGATTTGTTATTGTATTCAAGTACTTCTCACATTTCTTCTGTGTACGCCACACAGGTCGCAGGGACACAGGTACACAGCTGTCTTCCAGAATCAATTGTCTGTCTTCTTGTTGTGTCTAGGGGTTCCCTACCCATAGACATATTTTTTATTTGCCTATCCATCAACCCTATCATTGTTATTCCAATCCTTACACCTTTCACAATCAATCATGTCTATATCTCTCTTGTATATACATGAACACATACATGAAATATGTGCACACTAGTCTCCTAAGTGTCTCAGTCAGTAAAGGCACTCACCTGACCCTAATGTAATTTGCTGATGGTAACCAGGAGGGCACAGAGGTGATACACAACTGGTAACTCAGCAGGGTTTATCCTGGCTGGTCACCTGAAGTCTTGCAGGAGGATTGTGAGGGCAGGATTGTGAGGGCAATGTGTGATGGCAGGATTCATAGTGATGAGGCAAAAAGCATTAGCACAATTGGCAATTCCCAAAAAAATACCTGAATATGCACACACACAAAACACACACACTCAAACATATTTTTGCTCACAAAAACGCACCCACGGACACACCACAGGCTTTCAAACAAGCCTCAGATTAAAGAGATTAATTTTTAATATGCTGAAATAAAAACAGCATGCGCCTACCAAAAACGCTCACTCTGACTTAATGTTCAATCATTGATGTTACCTCCCAGGCAGAGCAAAGACTGGCTGATGGAATTGACATGATTTGTATTGAAAACAGATCAGCTTTGCATCTTGCTTTTTTCACTGCTGCTCAATGCCTCTTTTCCCCTGAATAATGGACAAAATCCGATAAAAGCAAACGGTGTGAGAAGAGAATCTTGTGGGAGGCATTGAGCTTTAATAAAATAAATAAAACATATATAGCCCATTGGAAAAGCTATCCGGGCCTAATTGCACTGCATTTGTGCTAATTTGAACAAATAGCCCCTAGCGCAGAGGCAGAGTGCACTTTAACACCCCATTTAACACCAAAATGATCAAACAGAGTACGGAAATCTGATAGGCCTGAACATTTTTGCGGGGGTTACACTCGTCTGTTCAACAGCGACCCTTCCTCACACACACGCACACACACACACACACACAAACACACACACAAACACAAACACACACACACAAACGCACACGCACACGTACACGCACACGCACACGCACACGCACACGCACACGCACATGCACATGCACACACACTCACAGCCCCCTCAGGCCTGCTTAGGCAACAATCTGATAGCATTACGGACATAGCAGAATTTTCATATCCCAGAACTTCACTTCGTCTGTAATATTTACAGGATTTAAAATGGAAGCTGTGTTTTTTTTTCTTTTCTTTTTTCTCTTATTAAAGATTTTTGGTTCAAAGTAAAATTGGACATGCATATTTTAAAACATGCATTTGCAAACAAGCAGATACACACTAACAGACAGTATGTTTAAAATGTAACAAACAGGTGGTTGAGAACAGGAACATCATAATGAATTCCCTAAACCTGTAGGAGGATGTGACAGTGAAACTCCTCCTACCACAGGCATCTCTGAGACAAAAGTAAAACCGCAGGAGATGGCCATGTCCGCACGCGACCCATGCTGTCCCTCGTCTTGTCATTCCTCTCGCCATAATCGACTTCCACAGCCAGCCACTCTAGAGCAAGCCAGGCACACAGCTGAAACACACCTGAGGCAGGCACCCCAGCTGAAACACACCTGATGAAAGGTCCACAATAGAAATACACCTGAGGAACATTCCCCAGCCTTCAGAAACATACCTGAGGAATACTCCCCTGCATAAATACACCTGAGGAAAGCGCCCCAGCTGAAACACACCTGAGGAAGGCTCCCCAGCAGAAATACACCTGAGGAAAGGTCCCCAGCAGAATTACAGGTGAGGAACGTTCTCCAGGCTTCAGAAACACACCTGAGGAATGTTCTCCAGCCTTCAGAAACACACCTGAGGAACGTTCTCCAGCCTTCAGAAATACACCTGAGGAAATGTCCCCAGAAGAAATACACCTGAGGAACATTCTCCAGCCTTCTGAAATACTCCAGAGGAATGCTAACCAACTGAAACACACCTGAGCAATGTGTTCCAGCTTTCAGAAATACACCTGAAGAATGCGCCCCACCAGAAAAACACCTGAGGTAGGTTCCCAAGCAGAAACTTTCAGGTTTTTTTTCTTCTTTTCTGTGCAGAACTGAAATAACTATTTTCAGCCAGCCCCCTACAGCAGTTTCTCTTGTGAGGCAGATCTTGTGTATAAAACACCAGGGGTTATATGGTAACAGCTCCACTTCATGGATGTGAATGAAAACACAAGCCTTGCTGTCATCGATGCCAGAGAAGTTTGGCAGCCAATTTCTAGAAGCCTCCATATCATTGGTATAGGTGTCGCTTAATATCACCAGAGTGAGGGAGGATGGTGAGAGCTGAGTGGCACACATGTGGTAAATAAAAAACAAAACAAAACTGTGTTTTACTCTCCCTCTCATATGTAAACCTTTCCGCCCCTGTGTCTCTTCCTGTGTCTCTAATTGTGTCTTGACTGGGACTTCTCACCACTCCCTGTATTACGGTCGTCAAGCTTTTTGGATAGTAAGAACAAGGTGGATGATATCAGTAATAAGAATATAAAGCTGTCTGATTGTTTAGCCTCAGATCGCATGAAAAGATTAAAACCTTTCTATTAGACACTAGCATAACTATTGGACGGGGAAAATAACCTAGTGACTAGCCTAATGATTGTACTGTCATATTGTCAATGCAGTTATCTCTTGTCCTGATGGCGGACTCCAGTTTCATATTGCCCATTAAACCTTAATGATGGTGGACAAGGCAGCGGCTGGTGAAATTGTGGTGATTTGTCACACCCCCAACTTTTAGGGTAGCGCTGAATGTGTGTGTGTGTGTGTGTGTGTGTGTGTGTGTGTGTGTGTGTGTGTGTGTGTGTGTGTGTGTGTGTGTTTGTGTG
>JAOYSI010000007.1:1961179-1972427 GCA_025775065.1 Hiodon alosoides
GTACGCACAGACAGACACACGTACGCACAGACACACACACGTACGCACAGACAGACACACGTACGCACAGACACACAGACAGACGCACTCACGTACACACAGACAGACACACACACGTACGCACAGACACACACAGACAGACGCACTCACGTACACACAGACAGACACAGACACACACATGTACACACAGACAGAGGCACTCACGTACACACAGACAGACACACGTACACACAGACAGACACACACACGTACGCACAGACACACACAGACAGAGGCACTCACGTGGAAGTCCCTGTTGCTTGTCTGCCTGTATGAACGGTGTAGGTGGAACTGAACACCCCTAGCTGGCATCTGGACATCACAGAAGAATCAGCCAGTGCTAACAGTCAGATGATGATAAATCTTGAGCTGTGGTGATGTATTCTTTTTACTTAAACGGTAAAACGCCATTTTAAACAAACACATTTCCCAGCCTAGGCTGTGATCTGTAATAGGGGGGTTATGATGTAATCAGGCCTTCCTTTTCACCATGTGACCCAGGCAACAGTAATGCAATTCGGTTCCCTTCCACCCACCTCCCCATCCCGTTTGGAGAAGTGTAATCGGATATAAAAGCTTGGTGCAGAGTTCATTCCGTGAAGGTGGAGGAAATGACATTTTTACCCCCTTCTCTTTTGTTCTTAACTTAACATTTTGTAGAATTTAACCATTCCTGTAATTTTGTAAACTTAGTTCTTTGCAGAAGAATGCTGAAAGAAAGTTTATTATTATTATTATTTTGCTTTTAATTGTTTCCTGCAGGTTGGAGTGCTTTATAAATGTTATTTTAATTCATGCCCCAGCAAAGTTTGTCATTTATGTGGCTTTTGAAAACCCTGGGGTGACACTGTTATGAAGGATCAAAGGATTCTTATCCACGTGTCATGTGCATTGCGTGGATGGCTTGTTTACTTTGAAAGTTAAATCGTTTGAGATTATTTTGGGCATATTTTCTATAAAGATAACTGTTTTCAAGTGTCATTTTAAAAAACTGAAAATAGAAGTATAGATTGGATAATAGCCTTTTAAAATGTTTCTCTAATTACAGAACTTGCATGTTATTGGTTTTTCAAGCGTTGCTGGTTTAAACAAAGCAAAACATGGTTTTGATTCCGAAGTGTAATTTTTCACTCCAGATGCTATTAAAGAGACTGTCCGTTTAAAGGTGGTGCTAAGATGTACAAGTCAACGTCTCATTTGTGTCCAGTATCATACCTCAGGGGGAGAGGGGGAATCACATTTATCAGAGTTTTTCATGCACCAGTATGTTGGCGATGATTTAAATATGTATTTGATTTAATTTAGTCTGTGATCCCACAATTTATGTGCTGTGCAGAAAGATTTGTGAAGTAGTAAAGGGTGCATAATGTGAATTAATTTCATTGTCTTCGTTCTGCACAAAGTACACGTGTCTGTATAAAACGGAGATGGTTCCGGGAGGTGAGCGGCGATACCGGGAAGCTTATTCTGTTTAACGTCCGTAGTCATTAACGTTGGTAGTGTGGTATCTACACATTTAACTCCATAGTAAACCTGTTAATACCGTCTGAATTTCTCTGTTATTGCGTATATATTTGAGTTTTGATAAATGTTTTTTGAAAATGCGATCTTTGTTCATACAATGGCAGACAGGGGGCGACAATCACAGCAGATGTTCTACTTGTCCCAATCGTGAAATCAAGTAATACATTTCCATTACAAATCGATCAGAGTCGCCGAAAAGCTGCAGGGTTGGCTCCCCTTACTTTAAGTATTTATTTACCTGCACAAGCAGCTTATATTAATTATGAACTAACAATATGGAACTATTTAAGATGTTTGATCTTAAAATACTGTTTGCGATCGGAAAACAGAAGGTTTTACCAGACGAAGACGCGTAGGTTTGAAATGTTGCCCCTGTCCTTTATACATGAACAAATGAATGGATACCAAAATGACTCTGCTCAGCGTCTGCGGAGACTCGATTTTGGATGAGCGCACACGACAGACATTTGTAATCGATTATGTAATTCTGCTCATTTAAAATAATCCGAGCGGTGTCTGCATTGTGACAAGTCCAAATAGTAATTCCTGGACTAGACAAATTATACCACGATTTTCTATTTTCCATTTGAAATGCGCTATAGAGTGTGTGGTGTTGAAAAATGTTTGTAAGGACTGGTCCTCCTGAAATCATCCCCCAACTGACGTTCACTGCAGTTGAACCTTTGTGACCCGTTTGCTGTTGTGGACACCCAATAAATAACGATAATGTGCTCGTTATTGTATTTGTTAATATGGTTCCAGGATTATGTGAATTTACAGTATATCCGTTATTCTCAATGAAAGCGCTGCTAGTAAAACATTCACACAAATGACAAGAAACGTATGTTGGGCCATTTGCTTTATTTTTCTGCTTCTTACAGAATATAATTTAAAATTATTTTTAAAAAAGTGTAAAACACCGATAAAATGAAGTTGTGAACAACCGCTGTAAATCTCACCTACGTACGACTCGTGTCACCCGTTCTCATTAAACATCACTAAAAGAACCCTAGAGCCTAAGAACGATTTCATTTTATAATCATTTTCTCCACTTCAAGTATACCTTTACCGGATTTTAGTCCTTTAAAAATAACATAAACACCAAACATCGTTCATCATTTTGACAGTCATAAGTAGGTTTAAAAGCAGTCCAAAATAATTGTACGTGTGTAAAATATTATGATAAATAATTATAAAAATGTCAGCTCTGCTGCGAGGCCAACCTTAAGATGATCTGACTTAACATAACGCAGGAAACACAAACATGAAAACTTTATATGTGGTGATTACAAAGTCTATATTTAACTTAAATTGGGTTTGTGAGCAGTACCTTTGTATAATGTGATTTTCACCTAAATGTACACACAAAAATATTTTCCAAAGCAGATTCCAGTTTGTGGTTTGTCAGATATCAGAGGCCTGGGGTAGCCAATTGTAACGCGGAACAAAGTGTCACATGACAATGCTCCAGTCAGAGGATTGGTCTGATCAAGGCGGCGTGGGTTTCAGCTCCGGTTGTCAGGTTGCTAACAGGCTAGCGCAGCTGGAAGTTATTACACTTCAATGGCTTTTAAAAATGTTTTGATATATTGGGTGCCCTTTTCCTATCGCCGTAGGCAACCCAGGTTTAGCAATGATGAGACTGAGAAAGTGAGACCTCTGGCCCAAATCTGATAAATGGTTGATAAGACATTAAATAAGGAGAAATTGTCAGGAGTAATGGAACAAAGGAGGGGCAGATCTACTCTCTGGAAGGAATATTTTAAACGTGTAGAACATGATTGGCTTAATTACTAAACGAACATTGAAGTGGATATGTGTGCTTTACGAGCTATCGGACTCCCGTACCAATTGTTGGGTGACCTAAACGACTGGACCTACGAAGCACCGTTATTGGAGTCTAGTATCTGAAAGAACATATTTGATAAATGCCAAACATTTTGAACAAATATTATCCGTAATCAGGGGACTTCTGTAAAAGTAATACAATATGTTTCTTAGGTGTAAATTGTACATAAATTCTACTATTAAGTAAAGGTATCGGCTTAAATGTCTATTTCTTTTTCCCCCAATAATTCATAGGAATTTTGAGTTCTAATAAAGATTAAACTACACACTGATCAGTAATAGAAAAAGAATGTGTAATTCATTATAGAGCTATTAAAATGTGAGAGGAGTACTGTAGGGGTTTAGATATCTGCTACAGGAGAACAGACACGAGATTTTTGCCCAACACATCCTTTGCGTTATCACACGTTGAACGTGGCCTAAAAGACAGCTTTTGTTAGATGGAGATTTTTCTTTGCCAAACAGATGACAGAAGGAACAGCTTGATGAAATATAGATGATCCTGTGTTCCCAATTGCAACGAAAACCCATACTCTTTATTCTGTGGCAGATGTATTTTCTCCACAAAGGGTGAAACACAGTGCAATACTCCTGTGTGCTAAATGAGAAGCGTGTGTGGGTGTCGCCTGACCGTTGCATTAAATTCACTCTCTAAGAACTAAGAAGTAGCATTTTTCCTGATATTACCCAAGGCTTTCACGCCACCCTTTCAGCGGGCTTGGTTTGAAATGCGAAGAAGAGCTCGTCCAATCAGAATTCCCCCCCAGTTAAATCGGTGGTGTTATTTCAGTGGTTCCCCATATACGAGTTTCACCTGATGGATAACCTGCTTCCATAACACAAAAGAAACAAAGAAATGTTTAACGCATGGAGAGAGCAAACCAATGAAGTAATAATAATAAGAATAATGATAATAATAATAAATATATACTGTTCACATCTAGGTGGTGGACCCTATGGAATCTGAGTGAAATGTGACGTAGCCGGAGGACGCTGAGGGCGAGGTTACAAAACTATATTCCCCCTCTGCCGGCCGTTTCTGTTCCCCCCAGTTTGGGGCTCGCTTTGGGCCGGTCCTTAATCTCTGGGAGGTAGGGTCCTCAGTCCATGCGCCTTGATCCGGGGGAGGCTGCTCAGACGTGCGCCTCCCATCCCCCTCGGGCTCGGGGGAACAGTCTTTGTCCGAGCCACAGACCTCAGAGCAACCCCCCGTCCCCCGGATGCTGTTCTCGGGCGCCTCCGCCGGGGCGACGCTCTTCCTGTGCTCAGAGATGCGGTGCAGGGCCTGCGGCTCGCGCTCAAAGTGGGTGAGAGGAAAGTGCGGGTACAGGACGATGTGCTGCTCGAAGACGTCCGGGATGAGGGAGATGGTGGAGGCTCTCCGCAGGCTCTTCATGGGGCTGGCCAGCGGTGTCTCGTCAATAAAGTTGATCACCTCGTCCCTGCTGAAGCACTTGAAGTCCTCCTCATACAGGTCCCTTCGAGGCAGCTGCCTCGGTGAATGCCCGCCGTCCTCCGACTTCCTCCTCTTCCGATACGGGTGGCCCTCCTCCTGGAAGGAGACCAGGCTGCCTCTCCGCCTCTCGTGTCGAGGCAGGCTGTTGTGTGGGATCCCCACGATGTCCTCCGTCGAGCCCCAGCGATGGAGGTAGGGTGGAGTCATCGCTTGGGTCCACATGTTGCTTTCGTCGTGGGAGTATCTCCTTGTAGGAGGCACCTGGCACAACACACAGATACGGTTCAACATCCGAGGAACGTCTCAGTCATTTATATATAAGCCTTGGGTCTAAAAACAGGCAACGAAAGACCCTTTAATTACAATATAAGACAAACATCTGCAATATAATCTTTCCGTTTCAAAGTAGATTTTCAATTTTTTTAAATTGCGCTGTATCGATTTCCTCCCATTACGTATTTATAACCCTTCAGCAGGTGAATAAAATTCACTTTTTGACACTGAATTCGTATAGTTAACATGTTTATACAACAAATTTATACTCACATTCCACATTGGTCTGAGGTCTATGCAAGAAACACATACCGTCAGATTTTAGATTTTAAATGCCACCAAAAACAAAACAAGGCATCCGAGCGGCGCTCTGAAGCAGTTACTTTTTGTAATGAAGAAACACCTATTTTAAACAAAAGCAACGGAAGAGACAGCAGCAATAGGTGTAACGCATGACCAGCAGAGGGCAGCAAAGCATGGATGGAAATGGTAATGTTGAGGGACGGTACACAGAATGTGTGTGTGTGTGTGTGTGTGTGTGTGTGTGTGTGTGTGTGTGTGTGTATTCGACATTAACCCAATTAAGCTTATGGAAAACAAGCCTTGGTTAAACAATCTGTCAGTTCAACATATGTCAATTTCTTAATATAATTGTTTTGAGAATGTCATTAAACGGCACAGCGAGTGTTTACAAGAAATGACCAGAAACCCTCGCTGTTCACCATAACCGCCATTAAGAATACTGAATGGATTCAATGCAGACGAGTAATTACATCTATCATTTTAATTGATTATTTTCATTCCAATTATCCAAACAGACATGACGGCACCCCTATGCACGCATTGGAAAATGATAAAAGTTTCCAGTGCTCGTGAATGTGAAGTAATGGGTAGAGTGGAATGATAGTTACTGTATTTCTGTTTCAGGTGTTTTAAATATCACACACAATATCTATTTGTTATCTATTTGTATATCTAATACCTGTTCCCAAGGGATTTATCACAATGACTGTTTGACAGACAGAATGTTTTTTATGGAAGCTCACATAACACACAATTTGCAATAAAATTCAGTTTCTTACGCAAATGAATGCTGATAAGATAATAGAGAGGTGAAGATGTGGAGGGTTAGGGTTAGGGTTAGTGTCTATATGGGGGGGGGTGTTGCCGCATACAGCCTTCAAGAGCTTCGTTTAATTGGCAGTCACAATCGATCGGCCAAAAACATCGTCTTAATGGCACGGTGTAGTTCAGAGAGGCCCTCAGGTGGGAGAAGTTACGGCGGTCGCTCGTTACAGGTGAATTTGTTACGGATGTCGCTCGTTACTATGTCATCAGCAGTTCAGGTTAACACATTACGGAAGTCACTCGTTACGGATTAATTAATTACGGCGATCGCTCGTTACAATGTCAGCAGCACTTCAGGTGAACACGTTACGGCAGTTGCTCGTTACAGGTGAATTTGTTACGGCAGTCGCTAGTTACTATGTCTGCAGCACTTGAGGTAAATTCCTTACGGCGGTCGCTCGTTAAAATGTCAGCAGCAGTTCAGGTGAACACGTTACGGCACTCGCTAGTTACAGGTGAACATGTTACGATGGTTGCTCGTTACAGTGTCAGCAACAGTTCCGGTGAACCCGTTAAGTCGGTCGCTTGTAAGAGGTAAATACATTACAGCGGTCACTCGTTACAATGCTAGCAGCAGTTCAGGCGAATTTGTTGCAGGGATTGCATGTTACAGGTCAACGCGTTACGTCGCGTTTCACACGTGTGTCGGTTAAGCGCTTAAATAGGAGAGGCAACCCGCACTTGAAGACTGCATGGTGAAGGAACAAACGGGTTCAAGATGAGCATTTCACAGCTCCACCACTAGAAGGTTTTGGCGCGGGGAGCAAAATGACGGTGTTAAATGTGTTTGTTTATCTGGCTGTAGATGTGAAACTTATGTTTTTGGTGGACTCTGGTGGACAAATATGAGAAGTTGAAGGTGAATTACATATAACGTAATTATATGTAATTATACAATTTCAATGCCATGGCAGATAGTGTTCATGGTGCTAGCTTTGTCTCCAATACCATTTACCCATTGAGTTACTGCCTGTTAGGCCTGCACTGCTGAAGAAGTTAAATTAAATGGCAGATTGAAAAGGCTCTTGATGGGAATCGCACTTGTTCATAGCATAATTCCGAAAGGCAATGGAAGTGAAAATGGTTGTTGGTCATATTTGACAGACGGTCGGTCAGAATATGCCTTCAACTCACTTGTTTCCATTGCCGTGGTTGAACATGGTGATGTTTAAGTGGACAGTCCTGATCATGTGACGAGACTCTGGCAGTAGTATGACCGATTTTTAGGGTCACTTCTCCATGCACTCAGCTGGCACAGAACAGAATCTGAATAACTTCAAAGGGAAATCATTTTATAATTAAAAATGGAATAGTCGATGGAAATATACCTGCAAATAGTGCATTTTATCTTCCAGTAGTTCTCTCAACGGATAACCCTGAGGGATCCCCCTTTCTAGGGTTGAGAATTCGTACTTGGCAATACGGTCTAGCGTCATGATATCAGCATTGGAGCTATTGTCATACGGTCTGTCAAATATTAAGTCCGGATTAATTCCTCCATCCTGGCTGTTTTCTGCAAATGCAGAAAGCATATATATCAGGATCTAAATAAAAGACGTGCCCATGAACACAGACAGACAGACAGACAGACAGACGTGTAGATAAAAGAAACAATTCATGTTTTCTTTCTCTTTCCTTGTTGGGTCCGCCTTTAAATTAACACTTGGGATTATGCTCAATATTACTGGCAGAAACATTCTTGAAATGAACGAGATCTGATTCTTTGGTCAAACTGACTGAACATCATGACTTCTGACTTGTATTGTAAGGAGGAATAACATCCTGGATGCTTCTGAATGAATGTTTACTGCTTCTGATTACACAAGCAAGAGCCAGAACTGTCGGCCATTTTGGTAGGACTAACTGTGCAATTGTCCAGATGTCCAGACTTTACATTTAGAACTTTACCAAAATGTCAATTTCAAAGCAACTGAAGTACAGTGTAAAATGCTGATCTTGAGGCGAATGTGGGCCGGTTGTTGGATGAAGGATGAAGTTAGCTATTGCACAGGCGATCTGGCATGCAACAGCTCTGTGATAAAGAAAGAGACCCCCATACATACAACTAAGCTGTGTTATACACGGCAACCCCTCTGTAAAAGAAAACAGACAGCTGATAACATTCTGATCAGGCAAACGTTTGGACAGCTCTTACTGGACAGAGAGAAGAGTGACAAAGGGAACCTTTTTAAAAAGATCATTATTAAATGATATTGCATTGTTATATTTCAGATTTAACTCTTCACACATTGCGTTATTTAAAATATAAGCCAATGAATCCACGGTAGGAACAGGGAGCAATCTCAGATGCTTGATAAGTTATAAGGGAAATTACCTGCAGAAAAGTCATTGTGTTATCCAACAAAAATCTTACTTTTACATATTCTATGCAAACTGCTGTTTCCTCTATGCCTAAACGAAGATTAAAACAAAACAGTCCCGCTCAAAGTCATGGAACAATTTTCATAATTACATCCTAATTACCTTTCAGAATGCATTCAGGGTGATACAATAATGTGTTTCCCCTTTTACTTTGATGTCCTTGAATGAGTCCAGGTAGGTCGATGACTTAAGTAATTCAATAACTCAATTACCATAGATGGCTGAAGATAGCTTATTTTACTACACCAAACATTTTTTCTAAACTGTTGTAATTCATTGCATAACCTGATGCAATATTTTAGAAAAAGTTATATTCTGATCTAATCGTAGCAAATCGTTATGAAAGACACTGAAACATAAGTTTCTCATAGGAAGAATGTTCATGACAAGTTCAAATACTGTGGCTAGATTACCTGATTGCAATGATATCAGCTCTAATCAACCCAAGTTTGAGCTCTGGGAATAAAAACATGCTGCGTTCGGTTTAACCCTGCTCCCCCTGGTGGCTGCCGCGTGCATCATGCTGCGTTCTGTTTAACCCTGCTCCCCCTGGTGGCTGCAGCGTGCATGTGCTCCACAGTCGGCTTACCTTCGTCAATGTCGTCGTTGGACATGATGGCCACGCACTTCTCCCACACCATCTTCACGTCCGCCCTGTATCGGTCACACGCCCACAGGAACATGGGCAGCAGGATGGACTGGGCTATGGAGCACCACAGCACGCACAGCACCATCCAGCTGTATGAGCGGTCGTACTTCAGGCTGGCAAAGCTCACCACCTGTGGGCACAGGGGCACGGTTGGGTACAGCACAGCACAGGGGCACAGTAGGGTACAGCACAGCACAGGGGCACAGTTTGGTACAGCATAGCACAGCACAGGGGCACGTTTGGGTACAGCACAGCACAGGGGCACAGTAGGGTACAGCACAGCACAGGGGCACAGTTGGGTACAGCACAGCACAGGGGCACGTTTGGGTACAGCACAGCACAGTTGGGTACAGCACAGCACAGGGGCACAGTTGGGTACAGCACAGCACAGGGGCACGGTTGGGTACAGCACAGCACAGGGGTACAGTTGGGTACAGCACGGCACAGGGGTACAGTTGGGTACAGCACAGCACAGGGGCACGGTTGGGTACAGCATAGCACAGGGGCACAGTTGGGTACAGCACAGCACAGGGGCACAGTTGGGTACAGCACAGGGGCACAGTTGGCTGCTCCATAGCAAGTGAACTCAACAGAAATAGATAATCCCGCTTCACCCATACAACAAGAAGTTGACAAGAAAAGGCAGTATTCATAGTAAAACAGAGATTGAAGTTTTCAATGGAAACAATAGTTCCATTGATTGGTTAGAAATATCTGTGGAGCATGAATTCATATTACCATTTATTCATACCTGATTTAAATATACAATCTTTGAGCATGACATCGGAGAATCTGACATAAACATTTAAGAATAACTTAGGTCTCAGTAACCTCTATGAAAAACTGTGTGTATACAACGTCATGGTGCCAGCCTGATGTTTTTGGAATATTAAAAACACCCAGACAACGCAAACATCTGGCCCAGTTTCCATCACCTTGGATTTTAGAAAATCACTGAATATTCTAGATGGTACGGACATGTCTGGTTATTCGGGCGACTGTTTTATTGTGTAATTTCCTCTGAGGGACAAATGCTGGTTGTGACATTTCTTCTGTGTAAACCTGTACCCTTTACCAAACAGTTTTTAAAATGAAGTCCTGGCGTTAAAGACCTGGCGTTGAAAAGTGCCAACCTCACAGATTTATCACAAGCACACTGTCTTTATTCGGCCAAGACATCAGTTCTTTAAGCACCAGAGGAAAAACATCCATTTAAAATCAATTCTGCAAAGTACCGTAGGTCCAGAGCTAATATATAATATTTCTTGCTTAAGGGTATGTTTAAATGTAAAGATGTTTTTTAATGCATTTAAATAGCTCATTACACCAGACACAAGAGGTGGGGGTGGGCATTGTGCCTTTAGAGCTACAAGAGGTACTGGACATATAGCCAGATATAATCAATGTACTCCTGTTTTTAGTATGCAAATAAAAATTGATATTGCAAAATGACACTTAACTTTCTACTGAATTTGTACCCAGCTTTGTGTAGATACAAATTTTAAGCAGTGTGTTACTCTGGAAATCTGTGCATGTGTTGAATCTAAAGGAACAGCAGGGTCAGGGTTAGGGTTAGAGCAAGGAAAGGGTTAGGGTTAGGGTTAGGGTTATGGTTAGAAAAAACCACAAACATTCTAAGGTGCCAACTAGAGTTAAGATTAGGTGCCAACTAATGCCACTTTATGGTTTACACGACAAAATACGTTCTTGAAATGTTCAAGTTTTTAGTGTTTTTAATAGTATTGTTGAATTAAAAGTATTTAAGTCCTTTTGTTTCTTGACACCATTCATCATACCCCTGATTGTGCCAAATGTAAGCTTCTGCCCTAACCCTAACCCTAACCCTAGCCCTAACCCTAACCCTAACCCTAGCCCTAACCCTAACCCTAGCCCTAACCCTAGCCCTAGCCCTAGCCCTAACCCTAACCCTAACCCTAACCCTAGCCCTA
>JAOYSI010000007.1:1978387-1998248 GCA_025775065.1 Hiodon alosoides
ATGTGAAGTAGTGAGTGCACAGCTTGTATAACAGTGTAAATTTGCTGTCCCCTCAAAATAACTTAACACACAGCCATAAATGTCTAAACCACTGGCAACATAAGTGAGTACTACCCCTAAGTAAAAATCGTCAATATTTTGTGTGGCCACCATCATTTTCCATCACTACCTTAAACCTCTTGGGCATGGAGTTCACCAGAGCTTCACAGGTTACCACTGGACCACTCTTCCACTCCTCCACATCACGGAGCTGGTGGATGTTAGAGACCTTGCATTCATGGTTTCCTCAATGAACTGTAGCTTCCCAGTGCCGGCAGCACTCATGCAGCCCCAGATCATGACACTCCCATCACCATGCTTGACTGTAGGCAAGACACACTTTGTTCTCTTCACCTGGTTGCCGCCACACATGCTTGACACCATCTGAACCAAATAAGTTTATCTTGGTCTCATCAGACCACAGGACATGGTTCCAGTAATCCATGTCCTTAGTCTGCTTGTCTTCTGGATATGACGCTGAGCACGTGCACTCAACTTCTTTGGTTGACCATGGCGAGGCTTGTTCTAAGTGGAACCTGTCCTGTTAAACCGCTGTATGGTCTTGGCCACTGTGCTGCAGCTCAGTTTCAGGGTCGTGGCAATCTTCTTATAGCCTAGGCCATCTTTATGTAGAACAACAATTCTTTATTTCAGATCCTCAGAGAGTTCTTTGCCATGAGGTGCCATGTTGATCGTCCAGTGACCAGTATGAGTGTGAGAGCGATGACACCAAATTTAACACACCTGCTCCCCATTCACACCTGAGACCTTGTAACACTAACGAGTCACATGACACCGTGGAGGGAAAAAGACTAATTGGGCCCAATTTGGACATTTTCACTTAGGGGTGTACTCACTTTTGTGTATATATATACACTGCTCAAAAAAATTAAGGGAACATCAATCTGTCCAGTTAGGAAGCATAGGAGATTGTGAATCAATGTCACCTGTTTTGGTGCAAATGAAAGTGACAACAGGTGCACTGGAGAGGCAAAGCAAGGCAACCCCCAAAAAGGGAATGGTTTTGCAGGTGGTGGCCACAAACAAATGCTCTCTCCTTATCCTTCCTGACTGATTCTTCCCAAGTTCTGCATTTTGCTAGTGTCACTACTGGTAGCATTAGGCGCTACCTGCAGCCCATTCAGGTGGCACAGGTATTCCATCTCCTCCAGGATGGCACATCCATACGTGCCGTCGCAAGAAGGTTTGCTGTATCTTCCAGTACAGTCTCAAGAGCATGGAGGAGATACCAGGAGACGGGCCATTACACGAGGAGAGCTGGACAGGGCCGTAGAAGAGCACCAACCCAGCAGCAGGACCGTTATCTGCTCCTTTGTGCAAGGAGGAACAGGAGGAGCACTGCCAAAGCCCTACAAAATGACCTCCAGTGGGCTACTGGTGTGCATGTTTCTGACCAAACTGTCAGAAACAGACTCCATGAGGGTGACATGAGGGTCCGCCGTCCTCTAGTGGGACCTGTGCTCACAGCCCAGATCTGGGAGGAGATCCCCCAGGACACCATCCGCCGTCTCATTAGGAACATGCCCGTCACATGGCATGTGGCACGTGGGGCCCATAAACACTACTGATTCACATCATTTTTGGTTTTTGGTTTCCGCCACTTCACCTGGTCATAATGTTTTGGCTCATCGGTGTATATATATATATATATATATAAATGTTACATTTATATATATATATATATATATATATATATATAAATGTTACATTTTTAAATGTTTAGATAACTTAATAACTGTTTAATAACATTTAATAGAAATATTTAACTTTCAAGCCAATTGTTTAAAATCTAAAGTTATTTAAATTTTGACACCCAAAATTGATAAAACTGAATACTTAATTATATATGAGTTTTTAAAAAAGCATTATTTTAAATAGTGTTTAATTTAATTGTTGGCACCCCATAGACAAAATCCTATATAAGATAAACCTACACTGAAAATGTTTACTTAGTCAATAGCATTAATTGAGTTGGTGCGGAATAGTTTCGATCTCATATATTGTATAATCCTGGATGTCAAATGTCCCCCTGCATCTACAATGTTGTTGAGAAATTTTGACAATTTTCAGGAACACATGCTTAGTATACCTCCCTGCCTGTCTGCACTGAGCAGTTGCTACGAATGGGGATTTTGTTTTAGGAAACTAGGGCCTCATTCTGAGCCCTCAATAATTAACCTCAACATGTGAAAGGTGAGCTTATCAAAAGTTTGCCTTGAGTCCAAGAGCCTAAAGCTGCCTCCTGTTCGGGAACTGATAATAACCAATTATGGAAAAAATTCCTCATGCTCAAAGTGACATGGTCTCGCTTTAGGGTCACCATCTGGCACCAGATTTCCCGGACTCTTTGAGACAGATTGAGATATCAAAATTCCTCCTACACTGAAAGTAATTATTGTATAAATGAGCTTGACTTTTGCTTAGATTAATCCTGTGTTGAAATTATTGTGTGCAGCAAATTAGTGACACTGATCAGCTACAAATATCTAATCTATCAATAGAATGATGATAATGATACCCTGGAAACACTGCCTGATGCCTCACACAGTAAGCCTCCAAGAAAGCATAAAACCTGTGGGAACCTGACACAATTTATAGATTTTTCTGGGAGTGTGGTATAAAACCCAGTTTTGTTTGATTTTCTATTTACCTGCATGTACAGCAGCAATGGGGCAAACCGTAGCTGAAATCAGGAAGCTATGACAGCAATGTCATTATTGATTGTGAAGATAAGTGGGTGTTCCATTAGTGGGTGGCTTACCCAAATTTTGTCTTTTGTGTGGGTAAAAACATGGACTACCAGGAACCATAAGCACCGCTATATCCTTTTATTATGCATAGAACGTTGTCGCCTCCATCGCCTTCCTGTTTTGCAACAGGAGTACAGTAGCGGGAAGCGTTAGAACATACTTCCGGTTTCTGTCTGCCGGTTTATGTTTCCGTGCTTTTTACATCAAAATAAAAGTTTATACAGCGTTCTCCGGTCGACATTACAAAATAGAGCATGCAAAACTATTTATGCGATACATTACTAACTAATATAATTACTATTTAAACTGAAAAAAACATTTTTTTTTTATTTACTACATTTTTATTATTTATTTTATTTTTTTGTTCATGCCTCAAACTTACGTACGTCCAAACGAATATATGGTTATTAATGGTCATTGTGTAATGTAACTAATGAGTAAAAAAGGAATTTATCTGGCCCCATAAGTTGTATTGAGAACATTTTGAAGAAAATTACGAAGTTAAAGTTATTTTCTTTGTTACTTTTATTTTGAAAATAGGAAACACCGGAAAAGGAATTATAATTTTTTTTCATACTGTACAATAAAGCTTTAGCATTAGCGGCACACAAAGAAATATCCTTCAGTCTTCTGCCAAACATCTGCATCTATTGGCTCTTAATACAATCAATCGTGACCGTTAGACTACTAATTGGTCCACTGGTATATCAGGAAACCATTAAGTGTTGTTAATTTACCTGAGGTGTAGCTTAATCGCGGTTCTTCTTTCTGACAGCGAATAAACCTTTCTATTGGTAAGTTTATTTTAATCATCATCATTATCATCATCATCATCATCATCATCATTATTATTCGTACGTACAGTATTATTCGTACGTAAGGCTGGTATGTCCGTTATTTGTCAGTTCACATTTTTAGCTCAGTGACTGGACACCTACATTATCCTCGAAGTGTAGCTAGCTAACTAGCTTGCTAAGTTTTTCGTATGTGTGTGAGATATTGTAGTTAACAACCAACATCACATATATACCATATTTAGGTGTCTATATTACTTCAGATAATACAAATCTACCTTGTTAGCGCCTGTACGAAAAACAAAATAGGACTAGTTGGAGAAAATCCTTGTCTAATTGGATTTACTTTCCTTTTAAGCTACTGTGTAGAGACGCTCAAGGTGGGTAGTTTACCTCGCAAGCAGTTTGCCTGAATGTTGTAGCTTTTATATCTACCGGTTGTAGCTTGTATATCAATGCAAAAACGTTTCTTGTCCTGTATGTTAGAGTTCAATTTCAATGAATGCAAGAGGGTGCATCTAAAGCACTGTCTAATTGCAAGATAAGAAAGGTGTCATTTACCACATTGTGTTGGGATAATTTATCTCTAAAATACTAAATGAGAACCCACAAGATTCTTATTAATTATTTTGAGTACTGTCTTTGTCTAAAATTACTATTTTGTGTTTTTAAAAGGGATTGTCCGAGGATATTTACCCTCCCCCAACCATCTGTGCAGTGTTTTAGATTATGATTAGTCAGAAAGCAGCACTCACCAGCTCATATTTATTTAGGGATTAAAACGGGCTGCTCTATTGAAGGTCCCTCTGAATTTAGTGTTTTAGATTTCCTGAGTGAACTGGAACAACAAGCGAGACCGCCTGATTCAGAGCATGATTCTCTCCAGCAATGAAATACAGAGAGTAGAATATATAATGGATTCCTTGAAGGAGAATGGGATTTGATGCAGGGGTCTGGGATCTTAAACTTCTAGTTAAATGAGTACACACAAACTGGAACTTAGTTATGAATACAATCAAATTCAAAGTAGCGTGGTCATGTAGGACATTTTTGGGCAGTATTTAGCAAAGCAATGCTTTTTTTGATTGGAAGTAAAATGTATTTTATGTTATAATAACTTTCACTTAGTATTTGTCTGGAGTACAGTTGTTCTGAATTTGTGGGAATTCTTCTGGTATTGCTTTTGCAGATCTCTCAATTGAGGCAATTGCAGCAATTGCATAGCTTCATGAAAGTCTCTGTGTGGTGGAAAAAACTCTAGTGTATACTTCTTTCACCTGTGTTATACAAACGCTTCCTTAATACTGCTCCCTCAGGTGTGTGACCATGACAACGTTGGATGACAAACTGCTTGGGGAGAAGCTGCAGTACTACTACAGTAGCAGCGAGGATGAAGATAGTGATAAGGAGGAAGAAGAAGTGGAGGACAAGACGGTTCGCAATCCGGACGTCCTGGAGATGGAGTACAGCCAGGACGGCAGTGCCATAAACACAGGTAGCTCTCATGAAATTAAACTTATTTACCCATGTGCCACACCCTTATGCCCTGAGGACATACCCAGAGCTTGAATGATGACAGCCAAATGTTGGGTCACGCCCAGAGCAAAGGAAACTAGGAAATGGTTGAAAAGCTGTTTTATTTTGGTGACGGGTGATTGAAATGCTAAATGAAAGGGGTGAGGGAAAACCCTGTCAATGACCAGGCATGCTACAACTGAGCTTATCTTGTAATTTGCCAAAGACACCATCATTTAGGAACCTCACCCTTCCTCTCTCTCAGATACATACAACTGCACATGCTCCTTAAGTTTCGCTTCCTGGTAGCCCCATCTTACACGTATCGCTTTGCTGGTCTGGAAGCCCTGCCTCACATAGATTATACACAAAATGGTATGTCCCTGAAGTAACTTCACATAACCTTTATCAGTAGAAACACTTATTTCTACTATGAAGGATTAAAAGTGGAAATGTATAAAAATGATGAACTAGAGTTTTTTTTTTTTAATGCACCTGTCGAAATCATACATTTTCAGGAGTATTAACTATTAGTTGATGTTGTCCATCCTTTCCAGGGCCCAAAGGTGTAATCAACGACTGGAGGAAGTACAAGCAGCTGGAAACGGAACAGCGTCAGGAGCAGAAAAATGAGATGGAACGGCTCATCAAGAAGTTGTCCATGACCTGTCGCTCCCACCTGGATGATGAGCGTGAGAAGGAGAAGCAGAAGGAGCTGCAGGAAAAGATCAATGGCAAGGTAAGAAGAGTCTTATTTTTCTTCTTTGTAAATTTATGATCTCAAATTATGGAATCTCTAATTGTGCAATCAAATCTGTCTCCTTCTATGAATCCTCTAACTACACTCGGGGACAATGCTGATGTACAGAAGATGTCTTTCAAGCCATTGATTGTTTAACACGGTGTCATGATCCGGATGCAAACTTACAATCTGTGGATCAAAGGGCCCAGCCTGCACCAAGTAATTTTAGTAGGTGTTTCACATAGAAAACGGAGACAACCTGCCTATCAATTAGGCTAGCCCAGGCATTTTTCCCTATGTATTTGTGGTGATTCACTTGTCCGTGTATCTTGACTGTCCAGATGACACTGCAGGAGTACAACCTGCTCCAAGAGGATGAGGACGACGAAGACTTCCTGCAGCAGTACCGCAAACAGCGCATAGATGAGATGCGACGGCAGCTGTACAGCGGGAAGCGTTTTGAGCAGGTGTTTGAGCTGAGCAGCGGGGAGGAGTTCCTGGAGGCTGTGGATAAGGAGGAGAAGGGCACCCTGGTGATGATCCACATCTATGAAGGGGAGGTGCCTGCCTGCGAGGCCATGTCCGGTAGCCTTCTTTGCCTAGCACAGGAGTACCCATTGGTCAAGTTCTGTCGAGTCCGTAGCTCTGTGATTGGCACCAGCACTCTCTTCAGAGGCAACGCCCTCCCTGCCCTCCTGGTGTACAAGGGTGGTGATCTCATCGGGAACTTTGTGCGCATCACCGACCAGCTTGGCGAGGACTTCTTCGCCGTGGATGTGGAGGCCCTCTTGCAAGAGTATGGCCTTCTTCCTGACAAAACCGCGGTGATCCCCTCCTCGATCCGCAACGCCGCCTATGCTCGCCACACGCAGAGTGACGATGACAGCGACCTGGACATCGACTAGCCCGTGAAGCTTCATAAGAAGTAGCCACTTGAAGTAAAATAGATGCATAGATTTCCTGGGTGTTTATTTTTAGGAACCTTTAGTTCTGTTTTGTTGTTTTACTTTCAGAGGTGTCGATGTGTGTGCCGGAGGGCTTCCTTGGTAGGTATTTATCTACCCCCCCTCCCCCCTCCCCCCTCCCAAAAGCACTTACCCCACCCAGGGTGATGATGCCCTATGGACCACCGTGCATGAGTTCTGCACCTCTTTATTGTGTAAAGGCCCAGACCATCCAGGATCAACTACCATCATGTCTGGTTTGTTTCAACACCAAGGGTCCCTCCCCTGCACAACAGCTGTGAGGCACAAGGGAACAATTGTGCAGCCGCTGTACATGTTTTTACATTGTGTTCTTCAGAACATTCACAGATGTAAGAACTTAAAGGCACTTGTGTTGTTCTGTGTGGAATCAGCAGGGAAACATGGCTTTATTGTGAATATTTTTATTTAAGTGTTTTCTGTGTTCAGCATCCAGTAGAGTTTAGAATTTTATCATTTTCAGAATATTTTGGTGTTCCTCTTCATGCAAGCGAGTAAGGCGCATGTAATTCACGCTTACGGTGATGTGTTGCGGCCAAAGCCCAGAAGACATCTAGCAGCCCTGCCCTAATATGACCGTCATGTCGGCTGGTTTGCAGGGAGTCAAGCTGTGACCTGTCCAATTACAAGCAAACATAATCATTATAAACGTGCTAGTTAATACCTGCTTTGTAATGGTGGACAATTATATATGTATGTCAAATCCCTGTCGGTTGTGGAATGCACAACTTTTACTTCTGTGTGTGAAATGGTCTATAATGGGAACTTTTCTCAGACTGATTTGGCTTGTGGTCTTCCTGGTTATACAGTTTAACTACTGGGTGGACACAATACATTTTTCCAAATGCCTGTACATATTTAAGTTCAACGCTCTGTGGACACCATATTCATTGTATTAAGAAAAAGAATTTGGATAACCAGGTTTAGAGCTTAATGCAACAATTTACATGATTTAAATCTCCCTTCAACTTGTCGCTGATGGACCAATTTATATTTTTTCCCCATTTCTGTTTACCTTGTGTATGCATAGGAAATTTTGTCTGGCGAAGTACTAATATATTACCAATGACTAAGAGTCATTGGTAGTCTTAGTCTTAGTCATTAGTTATGCAAAATGTATCATACAGACGCGCACCATCTGTATCTGTGATTATTCTTAATATATTGTTGGTAAGTATTGTCACAAGACCCTTGAGAACTGTAACAATATTATCACACATTTAATAAAAATCCTATATAAAGGGCAATTTTTCTTAGTTTTATACCTTTTGTATGTTTCACTACTATCCTCAAACAGCTAATAAAATAATCAAGACTGACGCTCTGTAAATGCATATTTTTGGCTAAATAAATCAGGGGTTTTGTGTTTACTCAACATTTTCTCCTTTTTTAAGTGTGCACTGTTAATTACAAAATATAAAACTTAAATATGAATGTATCCATGGTTAATAAATTACATTTAGTATATCACTCAAAGGTAACTTCTATTGTCATTTACAATTAATTGTTAAATAGTTACCATGTAGAAGTTGCCTACTCAACTCTCATGTGGCATAAACATTTTTAAAAATGTAAAATTTAATGCAACGTTAGTTTATTGCTTGATGTATAAACATCAAATTTAAAATGATGGTGTCTTGATCATTTATTTCTTGTGAAGATTATGTTAATATATAATTTTCCCAAAATGTTGATAACATTTTTAAAATATTATTTACATAGGAAATAATTTAGCTGAAGCTCATTATCAGGCTGCACTAACCGCGATGCGATATTTGTGATATTGATTTGCGTAAAACACATAAAACGCTAAAATACAACACATAATATTGTTTTTATTGAAATCAATACAAGGGATTCAGAAACGGTTAATTCTGGGAAATAAAGTTACATAAAATGGCGAATAAAGATAATAAGAAATAATAATAAGAAAATAATTTCGTTCAGTAGTTTCCAAAACTTTTCCAAATTTCCAAACTAACAAATAAATATATTTCCTTAGCAGAATCTCTAATTTGAAGTCAAGTATAAAGGAAGGTTGTTTATTTATTTATTTTTTTAAATAAATAAATATTAATGCGGCCAATGAATAATATATCAAAACGGCTCAGTTTAGTTGTTTAAATGAAGAGAAGTACTTATATTAAAGTCACAATTTCTTCTTGTAGCTGGTGGAGTCATGCAAGAGGCATTTGGAAAGAGAAAACGCGAAGACAAGAAAATCAGCATCAACAGCGGACTACAGTAAAACAGTATGCTCAGTTCCACGGTGCTCTATTGACTAGTGCCAGTGTAACAGTCATTTAAACATTCTGCACGGCTTGATTATAATGTATTAATGCAAAGAACAATTCGTTAAATATTTCTAAGAGAAAGACGTCCAGGTGTGAGCGGTCAAGCGTAGTGTTAGAAATTTCGTTTTTAACGTCTGCTGGCATGTGTTTAGGGAGGGACCATACAACAGTTTCTGGAAGCTCATTCCAGCCGATGACATGTTGTATTATAATAATAAAAAGTACAGTTGGAGAAAAATATATTCGCTAATAATACGGTCTTTTTTAGAGGGGCTACCGAATATCTAAGTTAATGTCCAGTTGTTATTTATTATTAAATATATGGTTTGTGGTACAGTCAAGATATGCCACAATGTTACATTTTTATAAATATTTTATATTTGCTATTTACGTGTTTTAATAAATTCTGATTAATTTTTACGGTGTTCTAGCAAATTTGTGAAGCAATTGTACTAATACATCTCAGCTTATTGATACGAATCCTGCCGCCACAGAGGAGGAGGGCGATGAATTACGAGTAGTCTTGTCCAATCCATTTGCCTTCTGTAGTACGCCCTGTAAGCACAAGAGAGAGAAGAACAGGCGCTTCCTTCTCGAAGGCACTTCCAGGCGCCCGGGAAGTAGACAAGAAACGCACGTTAGCGACGAGCTGAGAGAAGCCCTGTCGTGTTAATCCACCCACCTGTCCTACTGTGCTCTCCTGGTCACAATACGCTAATGTCGTGAGCAATAATTTAATCTGCGAATTCTAGCTCATACGCCTTTTAATGCGCTCGGGTAGTACCTTCACCGACTGGACCACTCGGCTCTTTTCAAAGGAACATTTTGAAGTAATAGGCTTAGAGTGAAATATGAATAAAAAAAATTCTGGAACTCCTCAGATCTGTTTGATTAAAAAAAAAAAAGGCTGCTTCATTAACCATGGTTTAAAAGGTGAGAAGGTCTAATCCAAGAAGAAAACCCCAGAACAGGATCCAAAGATCTTAACATAAATTCTTTGCCTTTTGTTACTGAAGAATTGGAATCACAAAAGCCACCACAGTTAGGTAATCTGGGATACCTAAAACCGCAATTTAGTGTTGACCTGGATACAGTGTGTTTTTGGAACTTTAGTTAAAAATGTTTATTTTTTATTTTTATGGAAATTGTCATCAAAACAAAATCTGTGGCTCAGCGTGATTATTTGGATTTCATCAGTTGATGCCTTGCTTTTGTGGGGTGGTAATGGAGAGCAAGTATTGCTTTAAGTTGCTAAATCAAATGAAAAGAATGCTCAAACAAATGAAGGTCATAAGAAGGAGAAAAGGGTTTGCTTGCTGCCATCTTGCCTTCCCATGAAGACTGTTCCCACAGAAGACATGCTCTAATAGCAGATGTGTCTCAGCACTTATACCTGTCAGACAAGAGACAGCTGTCATTACCCTTACCTGACAGATTACATGTGTTTTCATTCGCAATTATATTGTTTACAGAATCAGTAACAAGAATCAATTATAGCAATTCCAGTCTTGACATTGTACCAAGTTATGAAGTAAAATTTCTTCAAAATTTTAAATAAAAACAAAAAATAAAATTGAACCTAAAAAAATCTAAAAACAAAACATCACATACGCTTTCTTCAAGCTCATTTGATTCAGAACTATTATTTTGCTATGGATATAAACCGATTACATCATTCTTTGTACTATTGGTTTGTGAAATATTTAAGGAAGAATAGTTAGTAGAAGAGGTAGGAAGTGTATTAGAAATAAGTTTATTGTTCATCATGCTGCTTATTAAACACATTTAGAAGACTAAGAAACGTAGTGAAAGGATGAGTGTTGCCTAGCTTGAAATGTATTATAATGTGAACAACGCGGACTAACCCTGCTCCTGTTACACGCATCATGGAAATTTAATCTCCATAAGCATTTTGCAATTTCATTAGGAAAAAATATTACAATAAAGATAAAAGTAGAAATTATTTCTACAGAAAACGTAGAAATAAACATGTAATCTGGATTTACCATGCTCCATCCATTCATCCCATAGATGTTGCAAATCAGCATCATGCTCATCTCCAGTTTCTGTTAAAAGGGACATTTGTCGATTATACAAAGTGTCCATCATGTTGTTATACAAGCACAACACATTATCTAAATAAGTCATACATCCTGAAATAGCAACACAAAACAATCGCATCACATAAGCTTTGAACGGAAGTGGGGATCTGAAGTGAATTTACCTTTCGAGTGGTTCCACAGTAGTTGTTTCAATTCACGAAGAGCGTGTGTTAAGTTCTCCAGCTGGTTGTGCAAGAGAATGTTCTCTTCTATCAGTGCATGGATGGTATCCTGAAGCTCAAATGCGATCCCAAATTGAGGAAAAGTGGACAATGCCCATAATGTGAATGCAAATTGAGCAATCAACATTCTGTTGGTTTCCCTTGCAGCCATCAGTGAGCAATCCTCTATGTACAGGTAGAAGTACTTTTATAGTACAATTTAGAGAAGCTAATGCTCACATTGACTCCCAGGCAAATTACCCACACCTAGAGAAAGCTGAACAGACATTCAACATAATGTAGCCGCACAGAGGATTTTTTTGAGGCCAGAGGTGGTGGGATGCCAGCAAGCTACTTTAAATAAAAAAAAAAAAATAAAAAAAAAAATCAATCCAACTGTTCCGCATCACTGACCACGGCTAGCATCAACACTGAATGTGGTCTCTGTGGCCTCAATATACACAAGCATCTATGTTTACCAACAGAGATTTAAAACACATTTTACCTTACGCTCTTAGCAAACCATGACAGAGATTTAAAGAAGTACACCAAAATGTAAAAGCACCAAGACAAAACAAAAGCATCTGACCCCAAGGCTTAAGTAATCAATTTGAGCTGGGCGTACATAGCCTGTTGATTTTTAATTAGACACGTCCTATTTAAAACATAAGCCCCATCAGACTTTTTCCAGAGGCAGGTGACTCCACAGCCAGTCCAGGAATTGATCATATTTGGACTAAAAGCTTAGGTTTCTGCATTTGTAACGTGATTTCACACCAATATTTGTACAACTTGGAAGACTTGATACCACTCTCAACCCAGGTTAAAGGGGAAAACCCAATAAAACCTAAGTGAAAATTTTATGGATTCAAATACCTTACATCAGAACCATGAACATTTAATACAGTTTTTATTCAAGAAGTACCAGCATCAATAGTCTGCTTGTAATAAGGACACTAAAGGCCGCTAAGTTTTCAAAAAACTTTATTGCATTACAGTCAAGGTTTATGCAGTTTTGGTTGCTCTTGAGCGTTTCTTCTTCACCACCACAGGCTTCTGACTCTTCAAAATGGCACTAGCACGACGCAGAGCGGCCTGCGTGGGAGGGAGAAATACTTTTAAAATATAGCGCAGAGGTACCCGTGCAGCATAAATTCAACCTATACACTTGACACCTAATATAAACATCGCCTGTGATATCTTCACATTCTTAGGTCTCAGAATAAACCCCACTCGTCTATGACAACTTTCAGTGCACTATGTACTGTAACCATTCTAAATCTTACTAGTGTACTGAATCAGTTGGAACATAAAGATAAGGGATTGTGAATGAATTTCAGCAGCTGTTTCTGCAAATAACCCCCCCATAAAAAAAAAACAAATAAAAAAATCATCTTTAGGCAACCATGTTCCTCCAAACAACAATGCAGGAATTCTGCATCTGATTTACAATCAATTCCTATCATGTACGAATCCAATGATGAAAAGACCAGGCTACAAGGAGGAAGGACCTACCATTCGCAAGTCTTTTCTGTAGTGGTTTTTGCGAATGATGTGGCGCAGGCTGTTCAGAGTAGCCCGGGAGTTCTTGTTGATGGTTATCTTCTCATACGAGTTGACAGGCTTGCGCTGGCCTGGATAACAAAATTATTTTTTAGGGTTGATATGGCAAGACAGTCACACAGTTGTCAAGTTTTCTTCAAATTTGTAATATTCAAATAAAAGTTCCAACAAAATTAATTGATCATGCATGCTTGGTATAAACAGTTAAAAGTCACTTGATCAACTTCAAGAGAAGACTGTATAGCACCTGGAATCCTAAAAAACATTTACAAACCCCATCAAATGTGTCATGTTCTGGAACACAGCATCAAACTTGAAAGTATGAAAAGCATATCAATCTCCACAAGTTTAAAAATAGAACTGGGAAAAACTGGTTAAAACGGGTCAAGATTTGTGACCAGGTCTACCAGTTGATTTTTAAAATTGTATTTTTGTAAAAAAAGTAAACATGTATTCAACAGATTTATAATAATTTTTTTTACATTTAATTAATTGGCATCATGGTTTTGTACATTTTGTTTTTCTGCGGGACTCTCAATGGATATCAGTTTAGACTGAATTAAATGTGCAATGCATCCCAAGTAATCATAAATGTTTTATTTGTACATGGTACCAACAAAATAAATATTTTAAAAATTGCTTATTCAACATTGAAAATAAAGGCAAATTTGTTTTCCATTCCCATAAAAATGCATGATTGTTATTCTCTAATGAACGTCCATCTTGTAAACATCGGACATTCGTCAGAAACTAGTTAAGAAACCGGTGTAATCTTTTGCATGACTCTTATAACACACACAAGGCCCACATCTACCTGCACGTTTCTTCAACACGACAACAACGCCCTTTCCATCAGCCGCTGGCTCTACTCCGACAGTCTTTCTGTGCACAAGCCCATTGAAACGGTAAGAGTTCTTGGACTTAAGGTTGTTTGGCTCCTATTGATGAAGCAAGTGAGAAAACAGGAGCGAAATACATGGTTAGATGGTTTCCCAACAACATTCAAGCACAATCATTAAACTGAAAACCCTAAAATAATGACAAACTAAAAAAAAGAATAATTTGTTGGGGGACGTACAGTGCTGTAAGTCTGCCCATTCCTCTTGATGAGGAAGCTGGAGCAGTTCCTGATCACCATCCACTGCAAATGAGACGACATGTTCACACACCTGGATAATGGAAAAGAAAGCAGATTACTAGGGAATAGGAAAACACGGCAACAAAGTCAATACATTAAGTCTCTACATTAAGTTAACCTTAGTTTAAATGGGAAGACTATTCACTATTAATTAAAAAACGTACGGTTTAAAAAGCTAACCGATTACGTGACAATGCGGATGGAAATAGAAAACACTACTATTCAATTCTGTCACCAGAAATGTGGACATGTTCAAGCTGCTGCAGTTGAGACAGCATACCGTAATTTGAAGATTGTTCAAATGTCAGATATACTCGTGTTTAAGTAAACTGGCTCGCTCTTAGATCAAACCAAAAAGTCAAATACTTGGCACCAAAAAAGTAA
This sequence comes from Hiodon alosoides, assembly GCA_025775065.1. Taxonomy (NCBI): domain Eukaryota; kingdom Metazoa; phylum Chordata; class Actinopteri; order Hiodontiformes; family Hiodontidae; genus Hiodon; species Hiodon alosoides. Next base: position 1,992,874 of record JAOYSI010000007.1, read on the forward strand.
CCCCAGCAAAATCATTCGAAACAGTCGTTTATAGTTTTTCTAGTAGGCTCTAGCAACTGGCCTGTAACTACCTACAACCCTGTCTGAAAACACGCGCTAGCTAGCATTACGTTTTAAGAAATCAAATTCTTCGGGTTCACATATTTAAGTGTGTTAAGGATGTTCATGAGTGTGCATACAACTCCATATTTATAGATTACTACACCACACATTTAAAGTTGGCAAAACATTTTTAAATAGGTAGCGAAAATAATTTGCGAAAAAGACCACGTTACCTTCACCGACAGAAGGAAGGAAAGAAAGGAAGACGGAAGGAAGCCGCTTTACAACAGATGTTTCATAAATCAATGCGCATAGTCAGGAACTTGCGTTTGAAACGTTATGTATATGTATATTTCTATATATTTTTGGCTGTAGTAAAAAATACAATAGATGACAACATCCCCATATATATTTAAAAATAGTGAAATATACGGGTTGCTTCCTAAATAAGTCATGCTCATTTATCTCGGATGAATATTTCAACATGGAGTGCGTGCTAAAGCTGCTACGTATCTTTTCCTCAATAAACCACTACATGTCATCACTGTGCGCGGTTCTTAGCTAAACACCTGGCAATCTACATTAATTCTGGCCATACAACCAAGTATAAACAACTATTTATAACGCATTGCATGGAAGATGTGATGGAGAATTAATTACAGGATTCCGTACGTTTACAAACAATCTTTTCTTTTATAGCCTATATAACGGAGCGCTGTTACCTTGCTAGGAAAACGATCGAAAACAGTGAATTGTCTGGCCACATAGTCAAGTTTGTTACCGTGATTAACGGGCGATGAATTAATACAAATTCTCTAACTAGTCTACGCAGAAACGACCAATAGTAGCTAGATTTCAATAAAGTTATTTGTAGCGTTTTTGTAATATGATTTTTTTTGCCCCCCTGTAGTTAGACGAACATTCCAAAATTAGATCGATGGAGAAGACAACTGACACCGACAGAGCATCTGAGTACATAGTAAATGCACACATTTTGCTATGGACGAAGAAGACGACCTGGAGACTCTAGGGGAGCGGTTGTATGACCTAATTTTCCCCAGGCATGCTGAAATCGCTGGAAAACTTACAGGTGGTGTCATGGCAAATGTTAAGGGTTCGGTAGCTCTAGGGTAAAGGGTTTTCAGTAACTCTTCAAGTCGATTTCCTTTGTCTCATTGTTTCCTAAGCTATTTGAATTTATGAATATTCATATTTTATTGAATTACTGTATGGAGCTTTTTTTATAGGGGATCTCTTCCTCAATACAGGATGAACAACTCATAATATTTTATTCATATTTAATATTTTAATGTTTAATACCACAGGGATGTTGCTGGAGCTGCCCAGTTCTGTCCTGGTACAGATGTTGCAGAATGAGGCCATGTTGACTGAGGGTCTAGAGAAAGCCCTTGGTGCCCTACAACATTTTGAGGATACAAAGTGAGTTAGGAGATGCAATAAATCATTTAATCATTCAATCAAATGCTTCAAGGTATTTGAGATGAAAGTGTGAGTGTCCTGTGCTCATTCGCCAAACAGTGGCTTTGTTGTTTGACATGTAGCAGATTAGGGTTCCATTTATAGCACATCTTTTGTGTACTTATGGTTACTGTCGTGATCAAATAGAAAATTTTATTTATATAATTTGAAAGGCGTTTGGTTTGCATACCTCGCTCTTAATTGTTAAATGTGACCATTGGTTTTGTATTTAACATATCTAGCTGGTGTCTTGGTCTTGTCTTTGAGTAATTATTTTCTACACTAAAGGAGTTAACGTAATTTAATGATTGCCGTAACCTCTGACCACTGTGACTTCTAAGCAGTACGACGGAATCCCAAAGGGAGGACAATATATCTGCATCCACAGATTCCCTGGGTGAACAGCTGTATGACCTTGTGGATGTATACAACACTGGCCATACTGAAAAAATCACAGGTGTGTATTTACTGCCTAGACAGGGGCTGGGCAATCCCAAACCTCTGTTTTAAAAACTATTGTTATTGTCAACTGTGATCTGGAGTGTGGGTACTGGCAAAGGTACTGAAATTTAATTAACCAAGTGATTGTTTTAAATCCAGAGTGGGACACCGGTGTTGCTATAATCAAAACACTACAGTTCAGGTTCCTGAAGACAGTTGTCTCTTAATATAAAACAATAAATATACTTCCTGTATGAACATTTCACAAAATAAATTTTACTGTACAGTATTTTATGCTTTATTTTATTTCTTCATTTTGAAAGACTTTCATGATTTTGAGTAGGAGTTGACAAACAGCAGAGAGAACACTAAAAGCCATAATTCTAGTCCTGCAGATTCCCAATCCAGTCGATTTTATACGGTGCCCTTAATCCCCTGTGTGATTCTTGATAATCCACCATACGTTAGGGATTTAGGCCAGGCTAAAGGACCAACTGGATTGGGAATCTCTGCAAAAAGAAAAAAGGGAGGGAGAATGAAAACACTAGAGATGAGAAGAGGAAGGTTAGATTGCTTTTAGTGGGCTCATTAACAGTTGAATGTAGTTATACTGAGGGTGCATATATAAAGATATAATGCTATAATATATAATGTTATAGCTAAACGTACATTGTATAGTAGAATTACTTCTTGTGACTCCTTGCAACATGTGAACTGACAGCTGGTGGTGTAGTGGTTAAGGCGACAGGCTTGTAACCTTAAGGTTTCTGGTTCAACCCCAGCTGTTGAACCCTTGAACAAGGTACTTAACTTGAATTACTTCAGGAATTGTAAGTCGCTTAGGATAAAAGCGTCTGCTAAGAAACTGTAAATGTAATTGGATGCACACTGTCATAAGAAATCCTGAAAGCTGTCTTTTTTGTTGTTATTGCTGATGTACTAGTTTACTTAAATCTGTATCTCAATGTTTTTGTAGGTATGCTGTTAGAACAGAAGAAAGAGGATGTACAGAAGCTGCTTTCAAACCCTGAACTTTTGGAAGAAACGGTTAATGTTGCATTGAAAACGCTAGAAGAGTAAGTACATGGCATTTCCGAAAGAAAAACACAGCAGCCCCTTGTCAACTGGTTTCGCTAGGTGTGGGTGTGGATATCAGTTCCTCAGCCCTTAAAGGGGCTCAACCAGTGCAGCCCAATGCCTATGGCCAAGAGAACAGGTTCGAATCTGGATCATGTCACTGCCAACTGTGACCAGGAGTCCCTTAGTGACAGCACACAACAGGCAACCGCCCTATCTGGTTGGGAGGAAAGGAATCAGGAAGGGCGATCTGGGGCTCAGGTCTCATTGCGAGGATCGCTACTTCCAATCCTTTAATAGTCATATTGCGGCAACACGCTGGCTTATATTATTTTCTCTTGTCGTGAAATTTCTTATCCCAGGCGAGCCCCCAAGTTTGTCACGGATAAGTCAGTGAGACGGGTTTAATAACCACTCAGACACAATATCTATTCAACTCAGATTTAATCCTTGCAAGCAAGTCTCCCCCTCCTAAAGAGTGAGAGGCCCGATCATTGGGTTCACTTCACATTTATACCCATGCTCAAACAATTCTTTACATTGTCGTCATCATTCAGTGGCATTTGTATATGGGTTGCAGTCACCCTACCCTGCAGTTGTTCTATGGGCCAGGATGCTTTGCAGAGCTGAGCACTCTGCTAAGTCTTGCACCCAGCTCGAAATTGGCTCCGTAGAGATGAGGATTCCTCTTTTCAGTACATACAGGAAACATTTTTCTATCTTTAATCCCCACATGACCCAGCGGTGACCTGATATCACTTATGCCTTGATAAAGTTTTCCACACAAGCCGACTGAAGATTAAACTTCAGAATATTCACATAAATAATAGGGTTATAGTCCGGTAATCTATTCTTACCAGAAAAGCATAAACATAAGCATAATTTTACCCATAACACTTTCCAAGTGAATAGTAAAACTCTAGGAGGTGGGTCAAGGCATTATAACTTTAGATGCAGTTCTGAAGTTAATCAGGATTACATGTATTCAGCACATACAGGATTCCTTATGATAAATGTAATCATAGGGAATTACATAGGAAGCAAAAGAAAGAAAATGTACTTCATATAATTTATTTGATTATTATTTCTGTACATTTATATTCTAGAAAATAAAAAAGTAACTCTGAAATGTTTCCTAGTAGTATAATGTATAATTAGTATAATGTATTTCCTAGTGGTTGTATTTATATGGGACATATATATATTACTGCATAAAATAACATTTTGAGTTTTTCTTATGTAAAGTAATTGTGTGTTTTTAAATGTATGAGCACTCACATGGTCGCCATCTGTTTCTACAGACAGAGTGCGGTAGAGACGGACGTCAGTGACTCCTCAGATCCCGAAGAGACAGAAAAACTGGGGGAGAGGCTGTTTGCGGTTGTGCAGCAGATAGACTCTACAAACTGTGCTGACATTACTGGTGAGTTTTTTCTGTTTGAGAGCACCAGTTGGCCGACATTTGATACGAGTGTAACGTCTAAAACGGACTACATTATGGGGCACCCAGGTGACCAAAAAGGGATCAAGATACTGACCACCTTCTTTGTCCTTGTCTTTGTCTTGCAGGCATGCTGCTGGAAATGGACTCTGAGACTCTTAGGCAGGTTCTGTGTGACCAAACCATGCTGGAAGCTGCTGTTCAGAGGGCCAAGTCTGTTTTGATGTCAAATGGGGCATCCACCCCTGAAGAAAAGTTAGACTCTACCCTGTGATCAGTGTCATATTATTTAAATTGGATCACAATATTAAAATATTATTTTTTTAAAGAATATATTTAGAAATCATATTTCAGAAAATAATATTGTTTTGCCTTCTACAAGAATGTTTCTGGAACTTTCCAAGTTTTCTGGAGCTTTGTCAATTTTCATAGTGTACGGTACTTTAGGTAAAGGATGGAATTCGCAGTGCCAGGCCTGAACCTTAACAAAAGGCCATATAACAAATGTGTCTCCTTTATAGTGTTACATCCAAGTAAATCCATGCTCTCCGGTTTCATTTGGTGGTCTATACAATTACTGCGGGACCATTTTGTTTATACTGTAATTTTTTGTGGTTTCTCAATTTAATACAACAGAGTGTATTTTCTGGGTAAAAACCAGAGAATGATGGTTTTCTGGTATGTACATGATCTTATTTAATGTCCTTAATCTTATCACCTATATCAACATACACACAAAAACCCAATGGAGCCTCAGTAATGCCTTTCTCTTTAGATCAGAGAAATTACAAGTACTAACTACAGCTTTTGCATACATTTAATGACAGTATTCTTGAAAATTGCAAATTTTACGACTATTTGATTTGGATTGGGGTATCCAAATTTTATATATTTA
>JAOYSI010000007.1:2005517-2017220 GCA_025775065.1 Hiodon alosoides
AGAAATCTCTAATCACCAACGCGCATCCTGAAAGACACAGTGCCTTAGAAATCTCTAATCACCAACGCGCATCCTGAAAGACACAGTGCCTTAGAAATCTCTAATCACCAACGCGCATCCTGAAAGACACAGTGCCTTAGAAATCTAATCACCAACGCGCATCCTGAAAGATGATGGTAAGCTTTCAGACGGCTTTGGAGATGCGGTCCAGAGCATATAGAGCCCAGAGAGCTCAGTTCCACGTTTATCACTCGGGTCCAAGCAGGGGAATCGTGAACGCTGGACATCCCGTGACTTTACTCTACAAAGCCTAGGAGCTTCTACGGATGTTTGCGACTACATATTTAGTATAGAGAACAAACGACATGTCGTTAAATGCACACAGCCACGTACCCATAACTCAATGCTGAGAAGGTAACCATTTTCTTCTTAAAGGGGATTAGAACCTGGAGCTTCCGTTACATGTTGTGATCCTGTCTAACGCTAGGGCACCGTGCGGAGGGGTCAGATGGGTAACCAAATGTAGGGAAAGGGTAGCCACATGAACTGCCGCGTTTCAGATCACGTTCTGCTGTACACCGGCAGGGTCAGTGTTGTGACCGTTTTTTATTACGACGACATGTTTGGCATGACCATGAAGAGGGTTATTTGAAATTTTAAACACTTCCTAATAGAATTCCAGTCAGTCGTATTGGGCAGGTGTATCTAGTAAGTATTTCCATGAAGTTAAATCTATTTAATTAAGCAAAAATGCAGGTTTACTTTACATTTCCATTCCTTGGTTTACACTTGATGAAACTTAAACTGTAATTAAGCTTAAAACCCCATCTCTCAAAATGTATTAGCACTTTACAAATTATAGCTTGTCTCTGACATTTTATACAAAGATTAACATTTACAATGAATATCTGTTACCTTCTTCACTCTTCACAAAGAGCATGCAACGTGCAAACAACCATGCACATCACGGTCAAAACGCAAAAACCGCACAGAAACAGCCATGAACGATCCCCAGAACCTTGGAAGGACACTTCGAAATCATCACATCGCAGTTCAGGAGAGGAAACCATCTTCCCCACCCCACGCCACAGTAAACGGCTGTATTGTAAAAGCATGGTGGTGAAGAGAGACCATTTGTTCTGAAACCCCTGTTCACCAAGCAGATTCCATTCTGATATTAAATATAAAAGCGACCACAGAGTTATAATTCATTTCTAAACATCTAGCCTAATTTGAGAGCAGACATGTTTTATTGAAAGGAATTGCCAATCTTGAGATCATGCAAAACCGGTGTGTGATCGACTGTCGAAATGCGTTGCTCAGAAACTAACCTGAAGAATTTTTTCAGATTTGATCACACTAGGTATCTCAAAATGTGAATGATGACAATTTTCAAGTCGCCTAGAGTTAACCTTGAAATCAAAAAGTATCGAATACAGTAGATTTCCTATTATTATATTATCCATTATAATTTATAAAATTTTGAACTGGGTAGCTCCATAATGATTAGTAAAATGTAATGCTTTCCATCCAAAATGTTCCACCACTGTAAGCCCGTAATTCCTGTAAACTCCACTGACCCTGAAAATGATTTCAAATGCATTTGACTTGAGTAGATAGGTCCACCTGCAGTGGCAGGCCCAGAATACATCTGAACAGTGGAGTCCCAGAATTTAGCTCAAACCACAGGACCAGATCAGTAGACCTGCACGGTATTCTCTAAGCGTGACACAGGACCAGGTGCAGAGCGCTCTGCACGGTATTCTCTAAGCGTGACACAGGACCAGATCAGTAGACCTGCACGGTATTCTCTAAGCGTGACACAGGACCAGATCAGCAGCGCCATGTGATTGACAGCAGCACTGATCATTTTTTGAAACTGAAGCATCTTAAGACAGGGCACACACACAACAACAAGAAGCAGGTCTTGCCATCCACATGCCCAACACACTGTATATGATCAGATTATATGATTATGACCAGCTTCCCCACAATAAGAGGGGAAATGAAAGCACTTGGTAAAGCTGAAGGCGTTGACCGATAAGCTACGTGGCACAGCGAGTCGATGGGCGTTAACGATTGGCCGATGCTCGTGAGAATCACAAAGCCACTGTGTGGGACACCCTCCACAGGTATCAGCAGGGGACGGGGAAACGACGTCCCCCCCACCCCACCCCCAGCTGTAAAAACACATGGATGCATAGAGCTCACACTGTAGATTAACAGTCAAACAGTGGACGCAGTACGCTCGGCGACGTGCTGGGAAACGCAGAGCTGAAGATGGCGCCGTGGAGCCTAGAAGCCAATCCTGCCTCGGGTCATGGAGTAGCCCAGCTTGGCCTCGTTGTTGATGAAGGACATAACGCCCAGGTAGGTCTCGATCAGAAGGGGTCTCTCCAGGATCAGCACCCCGTTGGCCCGGCCGGGGAGGGGGTTCTCCTTGTGGGCCTTCTTCACTGCCTGGATCAGTTGCAGCTTGAAGCTCTCCAGCTGAAGGAGACGCCAATGTGCCAGTCAGTGTATCAGAATTCAACCATATCCCAACATCCCCACACCTTCAGCTCCAGACCAATAGCCAAAATCTCTACAACAGATTACCGCCGTTTACAGCTGGATGAAACAAAGCTGCTGCCGTGGGCCAGGTTGGACAAAGGCGGTGTTATCCCTCTTAAATACGCAAGGCAGACGGAAGCTCTCTGGTCCCACACCAACACAGACCAGCTCAAAGTGAAGGGTTACCTGGCAGAGAGACGCCATCTTTCCATCAGCGTGGGCCATGGGGTGTTCTGTGAAGGTGGCGTATGGCATGTCTGTGGACCACGGGTTCCAGCGGTTTATGAACGAGGGCCGTGGTTGTTTGTCCCACTGGACTCTGATCCCGAAGCCGTCCCTCCTGGAGACACGCAGGTCAGAGGTCAGGGCACACGTTTTTCTCTACTCTTGATTGAAATGGAACTCCTGAGACCGGGGTGCTTTAATGAGTACATTTCAGCCTCTGTGTTTAACAACACGTTCCTGTTTCTGTTTATATTCCCACTCTAAATTTCCTACATACTGTCCCAGAACTAACTACAGCAGGGACAACTTGCATCTTGCCAATACTGTAACCGTAAAGTTCAATATTAGCTAAAGCTACGCAACAAAAAAACAAGAAAAAACCAAATAACGTTCAGCCTCGATGAGGTGCTGTCCAGTGGAAGTTTAAACAAAAGCCTCTCACTTGTTGAGTGATTTGGGGGGGAATTCAAACTCCCCCACGGAGATGGTATCAACCGCGTTGAGAGAGACCCTGATGACCTGCTGGCACTGCAGATTAATGAAGTCGTATTTACACAACAGCAAGGACCTGAAAGAACAGGAGAGGCCCAAACAGCCATGTTCAGAGGGAAACCATTGTCTACAGGTCCGTCCGTCCGTCTGAGAAACCAGGTTCTTACCTGTCAGTGATGAGCACCAATCTCTCCTTTTCGTTGTTCCAGTGATCAACTCTGACAGAATAAGATGGTGTTAATGGGGAAACAGGTGGTGTTCTCTCAGAATTTCGCAGCTACACAAAAATGTCCAGCAGCATAAGTTCGGGGTGCAGAGGCAAGAGCTTACAGGACTACGGGTGTTTATCTGCCGAATGTCTGCAGTAAACGCTCCTAGTATTAACGTTTTTGGCTCCCTCTGCTGCTTGCTTGAGGTCAAACGCGGCTCAATCACAAACTGCCATTAATAGGTTTTTAAAGTATTAGAGATTATGTTCTCAAAAATGTGGAAATTTAGAAAAAAATAAAAATAATCTCACCCACGTGCTAAATAAAACTGAGTCGCAACCGTTGTGATGACGTTAATGCTAAAATAGTTTTACTCTGCATTTAAATCTGAGTCATCCTATTTGTATTGACTAAATATCGAGTTAATATTTAACTTACTCTGCCAGCAACCAGACGCTCAGAACCTCCCCGTCTTCCGAAGGCAAGGCCACGGTTCGGATGTCATTCACGGCCTGCTCAATAGTTCCTGGCTGAATAAAGAAAGCGCTGCCCGTTAACATCCGCACGGAACATCTTTACATCTTCAGATGTTTGTAAAAGATGCTAATATAATTGTGAATATAAAAATATTCGCCGATCATTCGGAAATATTTGCCTGCATTTAACTTTAAAAAAAAAAAAAAAAAAAAACTTAAAGCAAGATAACACAAACTAGTTTTATTTTGTATGTCAAGCTGCAATTAATCAAGATAAATAAGATAATATTTGACACCTGGGGTCTTCTGATCTTCGTAAACTATAAATGCCAAATGTGTCGTGCTCCGTTGTCATACATTTCAAATGGTTGAATTTCGATATAGCTGCCAAGACGAAATCACTGGGCTAAATCGCACCTAACATTAATAACGTTTTTTTTTTTAACCAAATACTCACTCTAAAAACGAAATAGTCTTTCACTTTGGCCTGAATTGTCGGGTTGTGGACGTGGAACGGCGTCAGCGTTTGCAGTCGAGAGCAGCAAGCTACAGAAGCTGCGTACCCTTGGCTTTCTCCGACCCCCGGCGGAGTAAACGCTACCTCCACCCCGTCCTCACTCGCCGCCGTGTGCAGCACGGCGGCTCCAGGGCTTTCCGGCTCCACTGTGTCGTTCAGCTGAAGCATCGTAAAACAAATTACCTTATCGTTTCGGTGTTTGCGATTTTGAGCCGAACGCTACAAATAACAATACAACGCAGTCGTCGTTTTACAGTACAGGAAATCTGTAATTCGGTTAAAAACAACGAAAGCGTCGAGCTAGACCGCCGGGGACAACAGCGCTTTAATTCCTAAACCAGGAACTCAGTTCTTCAGCTTGACTTCCTCTGTTTCAATTTCACAACATCCAGAATTAAAGTGACCGCGCACCGGGATATGTTTTAATGGGTGGTGACTCCTCGTTTGAAATGAGGGAAATCAACTTATTTCTTATTTTACCATGCAATTATGTGTAGTGCAGTTTTTACAGTTATTTTCTTAAGTGGTTTAATAAGTTTTAACAGCGCAACGTTTCTGGTGTTATTAGAAAAGGGTATTCGGAACGGTGAAGCCACAGTGAAAGAAAAGCACATTTCATATAAAAAGCACACAGGTTTTTATTGCATATCAATTTCTTGTATAAATTCTTCATAGCATTGGAAAGATTACATTTGGTATACATTCCTATTCTACAGAATTAACATCAGAATCAGAAACTTTTTCAACAGAATTTCTCTAAAGTACATCTTCAATAATCACAAGCATTGAAAAGAACTGCAATTTCAAATTTTTCTCAATATTATTCTACAATCTTTTCATTTTTTCTCTCCATAATTTCTCTCCCACAAGCATATCGTGTTTATTTAATAGCAACCTGCCAGTTGTGTTTTAAGGCAGAAAAAAGGACTCGAAATCTCAAATCTACTAACCTAACCACATGGACAATAAGTGCATCTACGGATTTTTTTTTTCTTTTTAAAATTTTAGATACACGTTTCACAAACGGACACCATTATGACCGCTAAACACAAGTCATGCACATTAATTTCTTAATAAACATAACAGAGGCGATATACAATTCAGATCCAAATGAAGCAAGCACCATCCATTTTTAAACCCATATATTTTTAATGAATTTTCAGACATATGCAACATTGTTTTAGAATGCTATACAGTTTAAAAGAAACCATAATAATATCTTAGTTCGTATTGTAACTGGAGGGCGGAGGGCAGAGGGGAACAACCGTGTCAAGGTATTTACACTTGACCCTCCGTCAGTTCCGTAGGAAATCGGGCAATGTGCTCCTTTGATTTCAATTATTCGACAACCTACAGCGCGCACTTACTACAGCAGTGTGTGACCTGAAGTGACCCATAACATGGTTTAGATTTACATTTACTCACCTAGTGTGTCTATGCAATCAAAAATCAAAATACTGAGCTGTCTTGTATTTAACCCTCATCCATAATCTAGCTAGTGAAAGTTACACTTCTTTTGCGGTCATCGATCTCCAGACACAATGCAACACTTATACAAGGCTGCCATCTGGTGGCATACTTGTATACTACAGCGCTACAGTTTTAAAATAATTATTTTGTGGCAGACACATCACCAATATTGTTACCCCACAATATATCATGATTTTACCAATAATTACGAAAGGGTCTTAAATTTAAATTCAATGTATTATGTGGTCACGCCTAAGGGGTTTGCACTTTCAATGTTTGTAACTCTTATTTCTATAGTAAATTGTTTCTACAGCTTTCTGAGACAGTTAAACTCAAGTGGATTTAATGTTCATTCTTCTGAGCAAATGTACAAACACAGTTTTGCTTTGCTGGATATGTGAAGGTCAAAACTTTGACAAATCAAACCATGACTCCTTAATTAATTCGATACAGCATTTTCAAGCATTCTGCTTCAAGAGTTAAAGTGCTTGTTTGAACCAATTTACCCCATCCTGAATTCCTTAATGTGACCCAGCATCAAGGTAACAGAGCACACATGTCAATTATTCCAGCAGCTGATTGTTACACAAATGCCAACTAGTTAAGTGCTATCCCTATGTTTGCACACAGATTGGAATGGGAATGCCCGGAATGATTCAGAAAGGCAGGGTTAGAAACAACTCAACTGAGTGTAAGGAGAAATAAACTGGAAAATGTTACAATCGCTCTGATCTGTCAAGTTTGTGTGGCTGCATCAGAATTTAGCGACATCGGTATAAAGCTTAAACATTTAACTGTCTATACACACACACACGCACGCGCGCGCGCACGCACGCACGCACGCGCGCACGCACACGCGCACACACACGCGCACACACACACACACACACACACGCACACGCACACGCACACGCGCACACACACACACACACACGCAAACACACACACACACACGCAAACACACACACACACTCACACACACACACACACGCACACACACGCACACGCAAACGCGCACGCACACACACACACGCACACACACGCACACACGCACCCACACGCACCCACACGCAAACACACGCACCCACACGCACACACACGCACACACAAGCACACACACACACACGCGCGTGCACACGTCGTGAACATTTCGGTTTTTTTTTTTTTCTTCTGATGTACGATTCATTTGCTGGCTTCACAGTTCAGTAAAGGTGCTGTGCTGGGACTCTTTACCTCCCTGCACAGACAGACAGACAGACAGACAGACAGACAGACAGACGCCCCCCGAATCTCAGCAACTGGACTGCAGCTGAGGAGAGCCCGGGCCTCGAACCGTGCGCCGGTGGCCATTCAGGAGCTGCACAGCTCTGACTGAGTGTACATACCTACTGCCTTTCTCTGCCCTGGTCTTCAAGTTGTATAGTATCAACAGTGCCACACAATAAGCAGTTACTCGAGCCCCCATACTTCATCATACTGAGAGCAGAAAACTGTCACAACGACAACATACTCGTACTACTATAAAAACTAGGTCGCAATCTAGTGACATAGTTACTAGCATGGGCGGAAGTCGACAGCCATCGTAACTGTCACTAAACAAGTTGAAAAAAATTTTTTTTGTCACCATCTGATGGGGGTTTTTTTTTGTTTTTTTTTTGTTCTTTCTAACAAATGCGCTAAACTTAAATGGTGTAACTACTGATTCCAGACTAAAAGTGTTAAAACTGCAGATCACGGTACAATGGGAATACATTTCAAAATGTCACTGAATCTCTGAAATGAGCATGTCACTGAATCTCTGAAATGAGCATGTCATTGAAGGGAGAAGACGCATTTAAATTTTTCTTTTCTTACTTTACTTACACTGGAGTACTGATTAAGACAAAAGAAAAGAACAATGCCCTGGCACTCGAGTCACCTGACAACACCTTCCACAAGAACTTCTGTCTAGAATGGCTACATTAAGACCATTTTCACACAAAAACCATCAGCGTACAGGATGTAATCAAAACCAAACCTCACATGGAACACTGATCACAACACAAGATATGAACTAGGATTAAGCTGTTATAAATTAAAAGGAGAAAAAAAATAAAAAAAAAATATTTGGGGATTTCATTTCAATTTGGCACACTGATGTGATCTGTCTACATGACAGTCTCTGATGACAGATCTGACATGTTTGATGACATGACATGATCTGATGACAGAATCTCTTTCCCAACCTAACTTTTTCAATTCCTTCACGCGTGTCCGGTGGGCCGAAAGGGGAGGTTCTCTATTTCGTTTGTCACTTTTCTCAACAAAACAACCAAAAATAAATAGAATACACAAACGCATCAAATCAAACAAAACTACAGGAAGGCAAAACAAAAAACTACAACAGCAATGGAGACCCCTCAAAAAGACATGATTGTCAGGGAACAAAGCATTTTCTATGGGTTATTTGGCACTCTTGCTTGCTATGTGTGTCCTGGTTATTTTGTACATCATACAGTAATATCATACAATTTTGGTCCTTCACTAAAGAATTATATTAACATTTTAGCACGATGTGCCTAAAAAAGAAACAACACTGTTTATCATAGAACAAATAAAATACAAAACAGAGAAAATAGTATTGAGTTGAGAAATTAATTTGAATTGAAAGAAAAGGAAACATACTTTATCATTGGCCCCCACTGGGTAATAATTTAAAGTAGAAATCACTGGATACATTTTCAAACAAAATTTCAACTCACAGACACTGTTTCTCTTTGAGAAATTCATTGTCTGTCTGGGAGCGTTTGTTGAATTTAATCATTAGTATTACAATTTAGCTGCTCCTGAATCCTATAGCACTTTCATTTATTGAAACCCACACATTGTATACTCTGTAATCACTGCTGAAAGGTATCGTTGACCAGAAAATGAAGTGAGTGAGGGAGTGAAAGATTGCAGAGGCAAAGTCGCTGAACTTGGGAGAGATAACGCTGAAGACCAGAGAGTTCCACTGCCTTGTCCTACATGAATGTCAGCTGGGGTTACACCCAAAGGAGCCCATCTCACACCACTGTCCATCAGGCAGCATCAATCGATAAATGCTAACCATGCTAACGCTGCTCATCTAACTTCTGACAAACATGCAAACGATATCATCCACAGCCCCGTGGTTGGTTTGGTGCTCGTCCACACTGACTCCTACTGATCCAGTGACGCACACACTATCAGTCACTATGGATGAATTTGTGCTGGCTCCCTTTGACTAGCAGAAATTACCTGAACAAGTGAAGAAAACCGCCGTTTCCTTCTGACCTATGAACTGTGACGGATTGAGTGTTCCGAGTGGTGATTGGTAGGTGGGGCTGCCTCTCCAGCTCTCTCTGGCCAATGACATCCAAAGCAGAAGCCTGGGCTCACTTCGGCCCTCCTGCTGGTGTCCCATTGTCTTTGACGTGGCGCCTCTCTCCCTCCTGTCTGCCCTGTCCACGCTCTCTCCTTGTCTTATCAACACACACCGCTGCAACCCCCCCACCCCCACCCCGCTCGCTTAGACGTGGTTGAGCGGGTGAAAGCCACTGGCCTCCGACGTCCCCCCTCCAATGTTCAGCCAGGCATCCAGGGAGTTTTGAGAAGACGTGTGCAAAGGGTTGTTTTCAGACAGAGACAGCATCATTGCATAAGCCTGGGGACGAAAAGACAAGCCAGTCAACACAGTGCTGATTCGAATCTGCCCGGATACAGGGGTGTCCTCCTCAACACTTTTCCAGAAAACACACAGTAACCGTAAAGTGGTCAGACGGAGGTACTGAACATCACTGTAACGTGCGTGAGGTAAAACCGTCAGACTCATCGCCATTGCGTCGGTTATTCAGAGCAGTAAACTAAGGCCGGGCGTGGCCATAAGGAAATCAAACACGTGTCAGAAACGCCTTCCATTACAGAGTTTATAGAGCCAGAGATAATTATTAATTTAGTTAGTAAGTGATGGGGAGACCTAGCTTCTTGCTGACCATATTCACACTCTGGTTTCCACCACACCAAAGTGATGGTAGGGAGACACGCTGCACCTCCAGCTGACCCCATAGGGAGGCCAAGATGTGTGTGTCGGGGGAGGTTTCAGGTACACGCTCTGACTAACATGCAATACCATCTCCTTTCCAGCTTCGCTAGGAAGAACATGGACGGATCTCGCTAGTCTGCCAGTCCAGTCCTCACTCCGTCTGTGTAGAGGCACATACCTGCGTTTTAGCCTGCCTGTACAGCGTCTCTTTCAACGCCTCCGACTCTAAGGAGGTGTTAAAAATGTCTTTAACGTCAAAGGGCTCCTCCGCGGCCTTGTGGAGATCCAGGCCCTTGGTGAAGTTGGGGATAGGCTCCAGGTCTAACAGGCCTCCATCCTCCTCCTCCTCCTCAATGCACCTGCACCAGGAGGGGGAGGGGGAGGGGGGGGCGAGTGACCTCGGGTTAGCACGGCCCGCCCACTCTCCTCGGTCACTGACGGGAGCGTATCACGCATGCACAGGCAGAGTGTGATGGCCGTCACAGACACACAGCAAGACAGGGGGGACAGGATGTTCTGCCCCAGTGCAGAGGGCTGGCTCCTGGACCTTCATAGTCTCTCTAGCTCACACGGGAATGATCAGGGCTAGCCAAAATGCTAAAGGTGATCATGTGGTGGTGTGTTACATGACAAAAAAAAGGGAAAGATTTATTTTACGTTGAATGAAACAGCTATGCCCTTCCTCCGTTCAGAGATATTTATTTCATGGCTTGACTAAATACAGACACACATTACTCAGAGTGTGGGGAGATTTTAATGGGGGATGACGGACTGCAGGGTGATGGGTATTTCTAACTGGAAGAATTCCACTGCATTAGACAGAAAGGCAGGGAAGCTACTGACACTGCAAGTGCTAGCCTCAAACGCAGTTTCGCTGCAAGTGATAGCCTCAAGCGCAGTTTCGCTGCAAGTGATAGCCTCAAGCGCAGTTTCGCTGCAAGTGATAGCCTCAAGCGCAGTTTCGCTGGAGCAGGTATGGAGACGTAATGGGCACAGGGCAATGACATTCAACACTGACATGCTCTATCTGTATACAAGTGTATTAGACTTTGGAGAAGCGGGAATAGTTTTGTCTTGTAAAAGCACTGGTCGCTTCATGCTTCATATGCTCCAGAAGCTCTGTCTAAATGCCTGCGATTTACTCTGCTTACGGACGGAAATGGACTCTGTATTAGTCATATTAGTTAAATAAGTAGGAGTTTTTCTATGGAAAGAGCAGGTGTGAGATGGTGCTGGGACAATTAGTGCTGAGTAGAGTGTGTAGGGTGTAGAGTATAAGGTTTGTAGGGTGTAGAGTGTAAGGTATGTAGGGTGTAGAGTGTAGGGTGTGTAGGGTGTAGAGTGTATAGTGTGTAGGGTGTATAAGGTGTGTAGGGTGTGTAAGGTGTGTGAGGTGTGTAAGGTGTAGGGTGACCCTTGGCGGAGGATTGGCACACCTGTGGGTGTGTAAGGTGTGTAAGGTGTGTGAGGTGTGTAAGGTGTGTAAGGTGTGTGAGGTGTGTGAGGTGTGTAAGGTGTGTGAGGTGTGTGAGGTGTGTGAGGTGTGTGAGGTGTGTAAGGTGTGTAAGGTATAGGGTGACCCTTGGCGGGGGATTGGCTCACCTGCGGGTGTGTAAGGTGTGTAAGATGTGTGAGGTGTGTGAGGTGTGTGAGGTGTATAAGGTGTGTAAGGTGTAGGGTGGCCCTTGGCGGGGGATTGGCTCACCTGCGGGTGTGTAA
>JAOYSI010000007.1:2028079-2041821 GCA_025775065.1 Hiodon alosoides
CTGGGCCCATCCTAACCTGAACATCTGAACACTGGGCCCATCCTAACCTGAACACTGGGCCCATCCTAACCTGAACACTGGGCCAATCCTAACCTGAACACTGGGCCCATCCTAACCTGAACATCTGAACTCTGGGCCCATCCTAACCTGAACACTGGGCCCATCCTAACCTGAACATCTGAACACTGGGCCCATCCTAACCTGAACACTGGGCCCATCCTAACCTGAACATCTGAACTCTGGGCCCATCCTAACCTTAACACTGGTCCTGCCATCTCTAATAGAATGGAAGTTCGGACATTAGGTTTTAATCTCGTTTTATATTTTTTATTATTTTTAAAAGGACAGTAATGTTGGAATTACGCATACATTATAAGGACTTTATGGAAAAAGTTTTTCCAGTTGAGTTACACAGACAAATCACCTGGGGGACATGAGGAAAGGACAGAGATATTAAGGTCTCAAGACCAATTGTTCCATAATCCCTTTGATTTAATGATCAATTAGTGCTTAAAAATATCCGTTTACATTTCCCCACCCATTCATTACTATTATTATTGTTGTTGCTGTTGATATTGTCATTAGTTTTTAATTTAAAAAAATTAGCTTTGCCAAAATAATTTTATTTGAAATAAAATGTAATGTGTCAAGTGTAAAATTAATAGTGTAAAGTTTAAAATGATAGTGTTAGTTGTGAAGTGTAAAGTGTAAACTGTAAAATGGATAGTGTTATTTGTAAATTGTAAAATTGATAGTGTAAAGTGCAAAATTTAAATTGTAAAGTTTAAAGTGTAAAATGTAAAATTTGAAGTGTAAAATGTAAAGTTTGTAGTGTAAAATTGATAGTTTAAAGTGTAAGGTGTAAAGTGTAAAATGTAAAGTTTGTAGTGTAAAATTGATAGTGTAAAGTGTAAAGTGTAAAATGTAAAGTTTGTAGTGTAAAATTGATAGTGTAAAGTGTAAAGTGTAAAGTTTGTAGTGTAAAATTGATAGTTTAAAGTGTAAAATTTAAATTGATAGTGTAAACTGTAAAATGTAAAGTTTGTAGTGTAAAACTGATAAAGTGTAAAGTGTAAAGTGTAAAGTTTGTAGTGTAAAACTGATAAAGTGTAAAGTGTAAAGTTTGTTGTGTAAAATTGATAGTGTAAAGTGTAAAGTGTAAAATGTAAAGTTTGTAGTGTAAAATTGATAGTTTAAAGTGTAAAGTGTAAAATGTAAAATTTGTTGTGTAAAATTGATAGTGTAAAGTGTAAAGTGTTAAAAGAGGAGCACAAGGACAGCGGCGCACGGGCGGGGCCGACAGTCAGCTTACAGGAGGGATGAGGAGAGGCGCTTGGTAGAAGGATCATTTGTAAAAGACACATTCACTGTATCGTTTTCAGGGCTCAGCAGGGAAAACAAAACATTCTGCACTTGTCCAAACAGATTTCTGATGAACCATGTGGACATGTTCACTTGAACTCACATTTCTGACCGCTCTGTCCTCTGCTGCACAATTTACTTAGCTTTGGCCATTTGCTGTGTCTGCAAGTTTGAAGTTCCACTAATGAATTTAAAAAGGTCCAGCAATCCGGTGTTGATCAGAGATGAAACCCCGAGATCTCTGTTTCTGGGTGACCCATCTGTTTCTCCTGACCATCAGGAACGGCGTGCAGAATTGACTGTTATGGTAACTTTTCCCCACCAAGGGAGATTAAAAACACGCCGGTGTCCATCTTTCCGCCGTGAAGCTGTTGTTTTAAGGAACTCGGTGCGGTGTTTGTGGAACATTCCTGTTTGGTAGTTTAACAGGGTCAGGGTGTTGGATCCCTCCTGCTTCTCCCCGGTAGTGACGGGAGCCTCGGCACGTTTTAAAGCACCAGCCAGCGATAGAGGGCGCCTGCATACTGCAGGATTAGGAACCGTGGGCCCCACACAAGCAACGGTCTCCTCAGTTTACAATCCCTGTGTCGCACAGACAGAAATTATTCATGTCTTCAGTCAAAGCACCGGAACATATCTAAATACACACACACACAAAAAAAACTGAACTGAAGGAAACGTAAGGGACTTGCAGTGAAAACGCTAAACCTGACCACACGCCAACATTGCTGGGCCCTTACTCAACTTACCTGAGTCCCCAGCAGACGAGAGGGAAACGACATTTACAAAACTCAACACAGCGAGGGAAGGGACACTATCAACGTGTGTAAACAGTCCGCTCTTTTGACCAGTCAGTCAGCCTAACAACAATATGCCTACAGTCAGGTCCAGAGCAAGTCAACCTCTTCCCACCCCTGACCTCCACTCTCTTGTTTGTTTATGCATTGTTGGTGCTTAATGGAAAGTAAACTGTCAGAGCACCGAGCCGGTGATACTCCGCTTCGCCTTTCAAGCGCTGCTACATCTTATCACAATACACAAGCTAATTGTGGTCTCCTGTTATTGTTTTAAATGTTAGCGCCTCTGTGCAGAAAATGCCTGGGTACGGCGCTAAACAATGTCGGCCCATATCACTCTCGGCAAGATCTCTTTCTCTTCCTTTTTCATGGAATCACAAAGAGCCGGAGGGCGGCTCGGGCTTGTCAGACAAAACACTCATTTGCTCTTTAGCAGTAAGTAAATATAACGCTGTATATTTTTACTTCATCTTAATTGTTAGTGGTAATATCATTGATGTATTTAAGGTTTATCCAGGATATAAACACACGCATTTACAACTACAATTTTTTTTGTCTAAAATGTCTAAAATGCAGAACGTCAAAATGTTGTAAATTCTTTTGTTATTTTTTAAAGTAAGAAATGTATTCCATTAACCACAATTCATTGTTTAGATTTTAACGCAAATATAACACAAAATTATAAGAAGAAAATATACTAAAAACGGGAAATTAAAGTAAAAATTAATTTAAATAAATGTAATACTGTTTTTATTTTTTTATTTCTCTGAATAAAAAGTTAGTATTTTGCTGTTTTTTTACAGAATCAGCTGGAATTCATTAAAAATTCAGAACCACTCTCTGGTCCAACCACTGCTGAAAGGGTGATGGATTCCCCGTGAGGTCACAGATTACCTACCTTGTGATTAGCAGTCACTTATTTAGATTAGGGCGGAGCTTATACTTGACTTCCGCTCTATGGCGGTTACGCTGGTTCAGTGTTCAGGGTTTTTCAGCTTTTTACGGGCTCGGCGCACCCTGGACTGGACTGGACCTGTTCTGCAGGTCTCCTGCTCTGTTTTCGCAAGTGAGCCGAAAAACAGCGCAAAAAAAATAAAATAATTTACAGCGCACTGGGAATGCTTCTTTTGTGGAAACTTATTGTATTTTAACTTGAAAGGGATACAATGACCAGAAAGTCACTTGTTAAATTAGTTTTATATCATTTTCAAGTAAATAATGTGTCAAAAAAAAAAGGATAACGTTATTCATATGTTTTTATTCAATTTTTTATAAGATAAAATCAACAGAGAAATAAATGCATATCAACCACAATGTGTTTGCTTTTTGTGAAAGGTGCATCTGGTTATATATATTTATTTTTATATATATATATATATATGCATAATTTGAATTCAAAATTTAACCTATAAATTATGTGTGTTGTGCGTTAATATTAAATGGTTTCTTTTAAAAAATTAAAGAAAAAAAAAAACCTACTCCTATTTTTATTTATATTGTCAACCAGAGTTTAAATTCATTGGAAATATAATCAATATGAATGTCTTTTTTAATCAATATGAATATCTTTGTCAGAAAATCGTTCAGCGCCATTTAAGTGTTATGTCATAGTAAAGATCACCAACATTAACGCTCTCTGACTGAAGAAAAACCGCACGTGGTTTGGCAACAACAGCCTCTCCTTTCTATTTTTAAAGCAAAACAAGAAAGGGAAAAAAAAAGGTGCTTTGAAAATTGCACTGGAAACAGCTATTAATACGGTTCAATATTTGGGTTATCCAGGATAACCCCCATATCCTGATTGCTAACATAAAGCGTCCCTTGTAACCCGAGTCAGCAATAACAGCAGCAATAAGCGCTTCCTCGATCTTTGCACAGGATCTGAACCATTGTACCGTCGGCACTGTATTACACAAACCTGTTTTATTCACAGGCCTGGCCGCCGTGGTTAATTACTGCTGCTTGCGCTGTGGAGTAGATTACGGATTACTTTCCTCGCGAAGAGGAATGGTAACATTTGACTGGGTTTACTGATCGGGTCAAAAGAGAGCCTTTTGTCTTGACTAGAGGGCCCTTAGTGTAATGCCAGTGGCAGATTAATGTTCCCCCAGAGCCGCTGAGAGGAGACGGGGTTTAAATAACCAGCTGATATGCTAGAGTGAAAGTGCTCCGCCCTTCTCTGACATGTCTATGAATATCTCTTTTATTATTGGTGTTGACCCATAAGCCATAAAACACGGCCGGGTCTGACGGAACCTAGCATTTCTCAACTCTCAGGACACTCCCAGGCACTTGGGGGCCAGGGCGCTAGCTGCCCCTCGGAACGGGGCGCGGGAGTCGGGTCCATCTGCTTTTGCACACACAGACCTCTTTATCCAGGATAGCAGGATGCCCGGGCTACAGCAGCGTCCGCAGCAGGAAGATTTATCGCATCGCCGCTTATATCAGCAACATCTGCCAGGGTTAGCCGCTAGCCCGTTCGTTAGCATTAGGCTAATGATAAGGACCGACTTCTTCACAAACTTGTCCGGACGTCCGACCATCCCGCCCCTTATATTTCTCACACGGGTCACATACAGGCACTCATCAATAACACACCTGGCTCTGGCCTATTTTTTTTTGTTTTTCATCAGCTTCCACAGTGTTTGCTTTGGCTTAGGAAAACACATGCCACCGCGCGGAGAAAACCTGTCTCCCAGTGAAAAGCACGGTCATGGGACTAGACTCCTCCCGGCTTGTGTATAAATCATGGCCTTTGAGACAGAAAAGTGCTGAAGTCAATGTTTTCGTCTAAACGCGCTTTGTTCCTTTTCAGAAGGGAGCGCCCCCACCCGTGAAAGGAGATCCTGCCCCCACGGCCTGGGTTTGACTGCGCCGCTGCCCAGCGAGAGGGGCAGACAGGCCCGCGGCGAGGCCAGGGACTCAGCCTACCCTGTCCACGAGGGGACACTTTGATGAATGGCCAGTTTATGGTGCTGTCAGGCCTGTGATGCCTGCTGGGAAATACTGGGGGCGGCACAGACCAGCTGATTGCAAACCTGTGGCCAAGCCGATGATCAATCAAACTGATTGGCTATGGCAAATATGGTCACTGATAGCAGAAAAAATAGATTACTGCCCAGCATGGGGAGCTGAAGGGCTGAGGTCAAACAAATGAACATGAAAGAGCCAAAATGGCGACGCCCGCTGACAGAGGGAGGGCGCTGTTGATATCTCACCGAGCGGAGCAGCAGGGCCGGTTCTCAGGGTTTTAATGCACTCTTCCCTGACGAGAGCGGACCACTGTGCTGCATCCTGTCCCAGGGCCTTCGGGCTCCGCGTACCGCATCCAATCATAGGCAACGGCGCAAAAGCACAGGAACCTCAGGGACGTCAGGGCTTCACCTGGTTTCAGATCGATGCCCTGACACCGAGGCCATTTTAATCAGCTCTGAACTTCAGTCCAGCTGTGCGTGTGGCCCTTGTTTGGGGACGCCAGACGTAGCGCGCGACACCATCAGATTGTCCTTTAATGGCCGCTTTTCCTCCATCTCATTACCTCTCCCGATGCCCCCGGGAGACAGAGGGAGAGAGGAGGGCGGAGGAACGGGGGTCATTTTTTACCACTAACAATATCTGTGTCGGCGTGCACCCAGAAACCTGTCAAGGGGCCCGTTTGCTGCACGAGAAGCCTCGCCGTTACCCCAATTTGTCTCCGTAACCCCAGACAACACGTAACCTCCACGGCCGCTGATTAATAAGAGACTACTAATTATCACTTTATTTGACAGTTTCTCCACACTTGGTACTGAGTGTCAGTGTGAAGACCCTAGCCATCCCGCGTTAAAAATACCTCGTTTAAAAAAAAAAAAACAAAGAAAAAAGAAAAACATTCAACTGACAGTTTTTAAACGAGAAACAAGCAACAATATAACCTTTCCCAGCCTACTTCCATTCAAGCTGAAGAGAAATGTATATAATTTCCACAAGCACGGGAGACGAAATAAAAAAACTATTTCTTTTTTGCCCCTGTCAATCAGCCCTCAGTGAAAAACAAGCGTAAGTAGAGAGCAGAGAGTGCCACACAGGGCAACGCTGGAGATGAAATATATTCCAGAAAGGGAGGCTGAGATGCAAAAGCTCTCATTAACAACGATCCACCCCAACCTCTTGGGCAGGTGCTACTGTAATTAGCTATTGTTTGACTATCAAAAGTCTGAGCTGATTAAATGTACTAAATGCGGCAGAGCACTTTTTACCCCTCGTTTCAAAGAACACGGCATGCTGTGGGCCTTTCAGTGCGTACACGGCCTCCGGCGTCCGCTAAGAGCCCGTTGCCAGCGGTAATCAAAACTAAAATCTACAAAAACCTTCAGGGTTTTTCAGCTCAAGCAGAGACCTTTCATTAGAAATATGTTACTTTGTGAAATCGTGTGGCCGGCAAGCCGGGAGATATGCGGCTTCTTAAAGCAGGTGATTAGCCCTGCAATAATGGGCACCCCTGCTATTCGGTCTAAGTCCATTTTATTGCTAATTCATTTATATGCTATTTCAGAAATCCTTGACACAAATCACCCGCTAAGAAGTCATGTTTGCCAAGCATAGCCATTATGGCAAAATTTTAAATCAAATTTACAATGAGAAAACTGTGGTAAACCTGCTGTATTAGCAGATAACTTGGTACAGCATTATTGTAATCTGGCTGGAAATTTACACTGAAATTACACCTGTACTTAGAGTATATTTAATTAATGCACATTTTGACATTTGGATTTAAGGGCAAGAGGGGGGAAAAAAATAGTATTTGTGTGGTAAAAGTTTGACGAGGCTAAGATCTCGATGGATGAATTAAAACCATAAAAATAACATAAAAAGCAATACTACACAACACGGGAGTGAAGGCAAATTGATTCAGGAAAGAAGTATTCCATGAAACACCATGATGAAATAACTTTATCACACTAAAATATACGAATATTGATTCCTTATTTTCGAAATGGGATTTGCCATCACACTGTCTTCCAAATTGTGTGTTTTTTTTTGTTTGGTTTTTGCACGAACGATGAGGTTCTACTTTGGCAACTTTCCTACGTATCAAACATAAGCAAACTGACATACAAAAACATAACACACAAAGACTTTCTGTCTCTTAACAGGTAGCGGAAGACTTTTAGTAGTGTAAACTGGAGAATAAAAGCCATCAGCCATGGCTCTGTCACACAAAGACTGAACTGGTTGGATGAAAACCACGTCGGCACTCAGAGTCCCAGTTTTTTTAATGCTACGATCAGTGATGGGGTTTCTCATTGAGTAAAAGGATTACTGGGAGTGAATTAACACAATAACACGATGGCACTGCGAGTGGCCTAGGGTGAGGGGTGTGCAGCGCTGGGGCCCGCAAACCCCCCCGGCCCCCGGCCCCCGGCCCCCATCTCCGCTACCTCTCCCCCCGGTCTCCTGCTTCAGCTAATCATTGTTTCTCCATCAGATAATTCCCATGTCTAACACTTCTCTCAATAAGTACACGTTAATTACCCCGCCACCCCGCTCTCTCTTCCTTGTAATCGCTTAATTAGGGGTGACAGGCTTACTGCTTGTTTACTCAATTAGCTTTCCTCTTTAATTATCTTAATTACTCGGATATTCAGAAGAAGGAAACTGTCCACTTCCTCCCTATTAGCATGCTAAATGAAGCCTGCTGAACAGGTCTGCTGCCCTGTGAGTGCTGTACCTGTGTACACAGCCTGGACAGGTCTGCTGCCCTGTGAGTGCTGTACCTGTGTACACAACCTGAAGAGGTCTGCTGCCCTGTGAGTGCTGTACCTGTGTACACAGCCTGGACAGGTCTGCTGCCCTGTGACTGCAGTCACACGTGTTGGAGCTCTGTGCTCCCGGTACCCGAGAGGAAACGCAGACGTGGAAATAAAAACATCTTTCGGGTGAGCTCTCCGGTGGATTCCTTCAGAGACACGGGGGTGGCTCCCACCCGGAGCGACGTTCTCATTAAGAGCTGGCCGGTGACTCTACGGCAATGGGCAAGCTACGGAATGCGCTGCGCCCAGCTGTCGAGAAACACAGATTGACAAACAGATTGCCGAGATTCCTCACTCCTTTCACACCTTTGTTTACTCAGCACGTGGGACGTGCAGACGGGCCCAGAGACGCGGGGCCCCTGCCGCCCCGTCCCTGAGACTAAACGCTGGTTTGGGGCCACAAGGCAACTGCCCTGAGCTGCACTAGACTCTCTCCCTCTCTCCTCATAATGAATGATAAATCTTTAAGCCAGAAAGCATGATTGATGGATGTCTCAGGCCCCTATTGTTTCACGTCTGCGGATTAGACAGAGTTATTTAACAGTTCATTTGATCAGGCGAGGCGGGTGTCTCTCTGTGGCCCTGACGGTGCCAGGAGGCACCAGGGACTTCTCGGTGGGGTAATGCTCTGTAATGAAGATTAAAACCCTCAAAGCTCTAGTGTTCAGCAAAAAAAGGAGGGGGGGGGGAAATCCTTGTTTTATTAACTTGTCCGCAACGGGCCCCAATTCGCCGAAGCTTAGAGGTACTTGGGATTTTTCCTGTCCCCCCGCTAAGCGCTTGTTTACTTATTCAAATCTGCACATACAGTGTTTTTGCGCAGTGCATTTTATCTCCGTTACTCTCTAAAAACATAAAAATCTGAAATGTGAAAAGCTTTTTGTCTCATTGGGAAGGGATACTTACCGGTAAATATCACGTCAATAAAAAGCGCTTGGTGATAGAACCAGCTCAGTTACAGCGAATAGCAGTGAATGTGATTCTTTCACAACAGAATTGTACACATGAGAGTGGTGTTTGTTCAGTCAGATAGAGATCAATACCTGCATCTTTGAGAGATTCCAATTCAACACATAAATTCAATAGTACTTCAGCCCTTTTATAACATGTTGTAAAGTGCCTACGTGAGCATACAGAAGGCTTCGGAAGATACGACTAGAGAACCTTCCATTAGGGCAGCCCAAAAGCCTAGCACAAAAGCTCATGCCATTTCTGGGTTTTTTTTCATTCCCAGACTACTCTGTGTAGATTCATTCAGTCCAAAATGAGGAGTGTCTTAACAGCTTCTGTTACCCCTGTTGACAATATGGGGTGTCTGCGGCCTTCCAGACACCACGGCCCGCAGAGCATAAAAATATTTATACACGGAGACGCTTTTTCTGTGATTTTGTGTGCTCCCCCCAGTGATAGTCGGAGCGCTGTGAAATATCACGGAGGTAAAACTGGGGAGTGACTGGGGGACCACTTTATGTGCTGCACACAGCCCCTTCCCATGTGCGTCGCAGATGGAAGCGTTCCTCCACATCTGGACGTCACCCCTGGACGGTTCCCATCGTGTGAGCACTCTGGGGTGTGCTGATAGGCGATTCATCTCTCCACAGCGTGTGCGGTAAAGAAGCCAACACTTCACTATCAATACCCCTAAACCAGTTCGTTTAATAACCCCCCCACCGCGCTTAGGCTGCGACTGCGTTTGCCTGCTTTAATTCACGGGACGAGCCGTGTCCTACATATGTCAACGTCAAACTATTTCAAACTACGTCCGTACAGTTTCTGTACATAAAGGCATTAAGGAAAGGTGCATTATGTGGATGCCACGTTTACTCTATTGACATAACACTGGATATGCAGTCAACATTGACTACTGACACATCACAGGGTGGTTTCATGTGAAACAATAAATCTTACTGCAAAGACACTCGTTTCACTAAAAAATCCTGCGGCTCGATGGTGAAAATGTTGGCCTTTGTCATTTCATACTGGCACGCTGCAGAACGTGATTTATATTTCATCAGTTTCTTGGTAAACAATCACAGCCGTATAAAAATTCTACCGCGAATGATAAAGTGGTGAGGAACTACAGTAAGGACTATTGTATCTCTTTATCTTTTGAACCCAAAGGAGCTGGTTCAACAGTGCAAACTCGGGTCAGGCATCTTGTGATCCAGCCCAAGGATAGATCACACAATCCACAAACAAACGTGGGATTTGGACTCTGAATGGCTGCTGACAGCCTTGACTATTTACTCAGAGGAATGAGAAATGACCCGGTTTATAGATTTCACTTTGTCTATAACTCGGCCCCTTTGAAGAGAGTTTTGGAGGATACTACAGGTGAGCAGTTCTCACAGCGTGGCCTGGCGTGATAAGGCAAACCACATCTCATGCCCCTTTAAAATGCTCACAAGCTAAAAATAATAAGCGCTCATAATTGTGTGGTTCATTACAATAGTAAGCCCTTCATATTGTATCTGAGATCAAATGATTGAGTGGCTGGGCTGTTGGTTTATTTTGTTAACCTTAAAGCATTTTACAAGATTGCCCTCTAGAGTTTCAAACACAAGGTCACTGTTCCAGTTCAGTCCAGACACCATGAACTTCTATTTACAAGAGTTGTTTGAGGTATTGACAAACAAACCAACAGGGGGAAAAAAGGACGGAACTTTTTCCGAGTCAAGCCGCAGGGGTGATGGAAAGTTGAAGTGGGGACTCTCTGAATGAGTTCTAGTCACCTGCTCTGTTGAGCAAACACAACAGGCTTGACAAGCTTGGCTCCAGGACACTCAAGATAAAACATAAAATAGGTCCTGTCAGAACTCCACTTATTACTGTGTCATTTTAAATCTTCTACTGGATTACAGAACTTGCCTCGATGGGCTCCTGAATAAAGATGGTGTTTGCATCTTGGGCTGTATTTCGCAAGGGTCTGATGGTGTGGGGCAAGTTTAACACATTAGTGCAAAATAGAAACATAACAATTATTTATACTGGCTGGAATCTCAAAGTGGCAGAAACCAACTCCAGAGAACCCCCCAAGTTTCCCCGCTTGTATTCCTAATGTTTTTTCTATTCAAAATATTCAAGGGACGTCGAGGAGTCAAAGTTTGTGAGGGAGGTGGAGGAGACAAGGTCTGTGAGGGAGGTGGAGGAGTCAAGGTTTGTGAGGGATGTCACAGAGTCAAAGTTTGTAAGGGATGTTGAGGAGGTGGAGGAGACAAGGTCTGTGAGGGAGGTGGAGGAGTCAAGGTCTGTGAGGGAGGTGGAGGAGACAAGGTCTGTGAGGGAGGTGAAGGAGTCAAGGTTTGTGAGGGATGTCACAGAGTCAAGGTTTGTAAGGGATGTTGAGGAGGTGGAGGAGGTGGAGGAGTCAAGATTTGCGAGGGATGTTGAGGAGTCAAGGTTTGCGAGGGAGATGAGGAGGTGGAGGAGTAAAGGTTTGCGAGGGACGTGAGGAGGTGGAGGAGTAAAGGTTTGCGAGGGACGTGAGGAGGTGGAGGAGTAAAGGTTCGCGAGGGACGTGAGGAGGTGGAGGAGTAAAGGTTTGCGAGGGAGGTGAGGAGGTGGAGGAGTAAAGGTTCGCGAGGGACGTGAGGAGGTGGAGCAGCCAAGGACTTTCTTTCACATGACCTTTGCATGGCTGGGCATGGTCTCCAGACAGGGCTTGTCTCTGTGACGGACAGGGGCCGGCTGGCAGCAGTCCTCTCCTGGGCATTTTAGCATTCCTCAGACTTGCAGGGGGGCCTCTCTTTCTCACTCACTCGCTCTCTCTCAGAGCCTATGGGTCACTCTGCAACTGAGGGCCATATAAAAACAAACCCGCCAAACCAGAGTCCATGCACTGCAAAAGCCAAAAAAGAGAGGAACGCCTATATTATCCAGAGAGAAGCGGATACTTAGTCCAGGAAAAGGCTGTTTTTTAATCCTAACTTTTCACCTTGGAAAGAGCCTCCTCGCTGTTCCGAGTGTGTAGCCAAACGCAGGCACACTGAAGAAAGAGGGCCGCACTCTGTAACACGCACGCATTCAACACAGCAGAGTCAAGCTGAGGAGAAAGACTCCCCCTTGTGCTGTGAGGCCACCAATGCAGTGTAAACCCCGCGCTCTAAAACACCTTCACCTTTCAGAGCCACGCAACGGCGGCGCTTTGCAGTGACCGGGGTCCGCCACATCTCCCTGCTTCTTCAGGAACGCCTGGTTCCCATGGCAACCCGAGCAGACCTACGTGTTAATATCCCAGACAACTGACCAGCCATCCTCTTCATTCAGTCGCCTGAATTAATGGACTCCCACTCTCTTTACTGGTGCCTCGGGGACAAAGGGGGGCAGACACGTCGTAAAAGAAGACACTTTCACAGGACAAACCCAGCCAGTGTCTACCCTTTTGTTTGAAATGCAGAAAGGGGAGAAATTGCCCATTCAGTGCGCAATAATAAAAAAAAAAATCAGAAAGCAGCTCTGAGTTGCGACTGACGTAGTAAGTGAAAGCTTTCAGTGGACCTCGTTTCCCCTCGCCCCCACGTTCCATCTCTCCCTCTCCTACTCACATTCCACCATAAACCCGGCTCTGTCCTCTCCTCCCATGCTCCCGACTCCATCACTGACACACGGGCACAGACAGCCTCACTTCTGTTGCCGCACATTATTCGAGGAGAAACACACCACTTTGCCCTTTGACCGGGACACCACTCTCACGTCCTGTTCTCCGATCACAGTGCAGAGGGAGCATAAAAAGGCATTCTGTCCGGGCTAAGACAATTCACATAAATAAGGCATTCTGTCCGGGCTAAGACAATTCACATAAATTCTGCTGAAGGAAATGTGGCTTTCCTGCTCTAGGAGAGAGCCTTCTAAGGGTAAAATGCAATTGGCTCTGCTTTTTGTCCTTCACAAAATAAAACTGCACAGTGGCTGAGTTTTAATTCTGCTTGGTGAGTTGAGATCACGTGATTCCCTGGACCCTGTTCTGTTACCTTTACATTGTGAAGTGCATAAGCCTAATGTCTGATATTTAATATGGGAGGATCTTAACAAACAACAACAACAGAAAAAAAAACAGAGGAGAAGAGAGAAATGATGTTATTGTAAAGTCATCTTAAAATAGACTAACAGCCACTAATATTATTCTTACACCCCCCCCCCCCTTCCAGCTTTCAGCAGAAAGTAAATTGTTCAAATTGTGGGATGTTTTCAGACTGTCTGTGGAGACGGTATGTGGGAAGGCCTGCCAGAATAATTGGAGAGGCCTGTTTGTCTTTTAAATGACATTTCATTAAATACAACCAGTCAGGCACATACAGAAAATGGGGCGGTAACTGCGTTTAAACATAACCATCCAAAAAGTTTCGTCTTTTCCCCCGGACATTAATTGTAAAAAAAATCCCCTTGCCTGCTGTTGCTTTGCTGCATGAACTAAATTATTTTTAAAAAGTAAATTTCTATTTAAATTTCATAACAATATTTGACATGAATTATGTTAGATGCACTGCCAAGGCAGTGGTTAAAATGTTTAAATATTATGTCTGTCGATCACATTGGGAATAGATTGGGGGTTACTACTAACGCACACATCTACTTAATCTAACTGTTCAAAAACAACTATTCAGCAGCCTTCATCAATAGAGCAAATCACACACAAGTTTGTATCATACAGAAAATGTCATCTGTGCTGGGTAAAGTTCATGGGATGGGTGTTTTTCTTTTGATCTGGGGAGATAGCGGGACAGGGTAAGAGGAACAGAGGGGCGGGACAGGGTAAGAGGAACAGAGGGGCGGGACAGGGTAAGAGGAACAG
>JAOYSI010000007.1:2088520-2102877 GCA_025775065.1 Hiodon alosoides
GCGGCCTGACGCTTCAGTCTGAATGTCAGTCAGAGCGGCCTGACGCTTCAGTCTGAATATCAGTCAGGGAGGCCTGACGCATCAGTCTGAATATCAGTCAGAGAGGCCTGACGCTTCAGTCTGAATGTCAGTCAGAGAGGCCTGACGCTTCAGTCAGAGAGGCCTGACGCTTCAGTCTGAATGTCAGTCAGAGCGGCCTGACGCTTCAGTCTGAATGTCAGTCAGAGCGGCCTGACGCTTCAGTCTGAATATCAGTCAGGGAGGCCTGAAGCATCCCCCAAGATTGATTGGCCGTCAGGAAGGGGATCCGGCACCAAAGGAAGGTGAGGAGTTAAAATACACAGATCGCCGGCTTGAAACAGAACACCTCCAACGGAGGAATTACACAGAAGGACACCACCATAACCGTCTCACATGTGCCCGGCCATCATGGCAAAACGGGATCATAAAGGCAGCGCGTGCCGACTGCTCACAGTCAGGGTCGTTTATTTGGTCATCCTGCAGTATTTACAGCTTGGTCAAATGACCCCTCATCTGTTACTTTTACTGCTCCTTAGCTGTATAGATAATTAATTATTGTTAGAGTCAGGACCTGCACCTGTATAATGTCCCCCTTGGCTGTACGACTCACGAACTGTAAAAAGACTCTGCAACTAATCAGTTTCTTACCAAACATAATTATGAAACTACAGTACTCTGCAAAAGTCTTGGGTACTCTAGCTTTCTGACACAAATGTAGTCTTACAAGTATATTTTTGTCTTCCTCATTAGTGTGTCAGAGGAAAAACTTGTTTTTCAGATGTCATTTTCTGAAAGAAGAACAAGGAATTCTGCCACAGATGGTATGATCTCAACATCATCAAGGCTGTTTGTGTTTACCTGGACCACTGACACCAGAGCGGCTCTGTCATCGTGTTGATAGTTAGTTCTGTTGACACACTTCCAACACCTAACTGCTCTCTCCACATGCAACTTTAACAGGGAATGAGCAGAGGCAGAGAATTTCCTTTCCCGCTGTTAATTGCTCATTACCATATGCATTATCATAATGTGTCACAATAGACTGTGCCCTAATGATGATGAGGGCTCTATAATTAGTTGCTGAAAGCTAAACAATCCACAAACAAGGTCTTTTATTTCAGATCTTCCGAGTGGAAGTCGTTGAATATGTTGGTGTCCTGGACACGTTTTTCACAGGCTATAATTAGGAGAACACCGCCATGCTCTTAACGTTTATTCCACTGGAGCTGTGAAAGCCAATACTTGACTCGGTGCACGGTTAAAACACAGAATCGTTTAGAGACACAAAACGGTATCCTCTCCAGCAGCAGTGAATTACCGTAGATTCCATCCTGCCTTTCAGTCAGCTTAAGCTTAAGACCAGCAAGAGCACCGTGTGCAATTAAGTCCAGGCCCCTCAAAGCTGTCCAGCCTTCTCCAAAAAGGAAATACAGATGAAATGAAAGGCAGAGGGAGTGTGGTTTGTTAGAAACTGGCTCCGGACCAAGCCTGGCGGCATTCTCCCCCCCCCCCGTAATGAGAAGCGAGCGACCGGAGCGGCCCGAAAGTCACAGTCGGGCCTTTGTGGTCATCGGCAGAAGAAGACCGGCAGAGTCATTGATCCTGACCCATTATTTGTTCTAGTTTTGAATTCCACGAGACCCTTTACACCCCACTGCACCTGATAAGCCGTTCTGTAGTCGGACGTAAAACAGAGAATGCCGCAGGGAGGTGGAGAATAAAAAAATAAAAGGCAAGAGGACCGATCTCCTGACATTTACAGAGATCTCCGGGCAGAAAATGTTTTTAAGAAGACAGGGCCAAACTTGGTACACACAAACTCGTACGGTGATGTATTCCGGTGAGTTCTTGCTTTTTGACCAGAATAAAAGATGACAATTATTTTTTGATGAAACAAATAAACTAAATACTATATCAAAGGAAGAAAAGCAGAGACATGGTACTCTGCAAATTTAATGTCTATGAAGAACTACTAAAAATATATATTTTTATGATATTAATATTAAAAAACTTCAAGAAGACAATTTTGATCCACTAATGTTATTTAGTCAAATATCTTAAACACTCTGTAACAGACATATACTGTTGATTTCTGACAGGGCCAATTAACGCAAAATACCCTTAAACGTCAGAGGAAAAACCTACAGACCAGAAGCCGCAACCGCTGGGCTTCTCTAAGGCTCAACACTTACAGGAACGGTAAAGGAACCTGAAAGAATGTGCGGCTAACCCAAAGCCCAAATACAAAAATTTTATCACATAAATGAGTATTTACAGCCCTACCAATGTCCGTGATCTTTCATTGGAACAGACGGTTTACCACGGCAAGTTCCCATTCACAAGCTCACACGATAAAGAATTTTAAAAACTGGCTGTGTGTCTGATTTGATTTGCTTCTTACGTTCGGTTTCGGGCAGCTCGTCATATTTTAAAATCTTTCTAAAAGCATTCAAGTTAACAGCTAGCCGCATGTTCTGGCTGCTATTTTGGTAAGTACAGGGGTGCACGTAACCAGAAATACCCTGACTCACAGTGTTGTGGAAAAATAGCTTAAAATAATTTTAGGAAAATTAAATTATATTTTTGATCTAATAATCAATTATTCTATTTTTATTATTTTGATCTTTTTGTGGGCCGGTATTCGTGCGCAGTAATGTTAAACACAGACGGTGATCAGAAACTCAACAAACTATTTCAGATTTCAGCATCTGCATTTACATATATACTCACACATGATATTTATCTTTAAATTCACCAGATAAGAATAATTTCAGTGATTATAGGTTGTTCCCCTTTCGCGCCTTCATCGTCTGCTTTTTTGCAGTATAACCATACTCTACTTCACGTTTCGCAGACACGCAAATGCGCGCGGTGTAATCGCGCTGATGTTTACAAGCCGGTCACCCCATACAGCCAACCCCATCAGCATCAAGGACTTCTTCTTGGACTCCGAGGAACACCGAAGACCACGAACACCTGCTGCTCTGCGTGCAGCCCCCCTCACTCGCCGCAACGCCGTTTCCTATAGGTGTGAATGCTTTCATAACGCTGACGCCAGGTCAGATGTGAGCAAGGCTGTAAGCAAATGGAGTAGGCGAGACACGTGCGATATTAGGCCATTGCGTTGAAAACTGAATCCCGTGCTGATTTTTCTACCGTAACTGTTTTATTTTTTGTTTGTTTGTTCTGGCTCAGACATGAATCGGTATTTATTATGTCTCAGTGACATTTGAACCTAAATTAATTTGTTCATTTGTTGCGTTTTTAGAGTATATAAAAAAATAGCTAAATGGTCCATTAAAAAATAAATATCAGGTAACCATGTGTTGGTCAGCTACACAGCTACTATAGATGAGACATTTAAAACCGAACGCTCATTCATCCAAAATTACGTATGAGATACAGCGGAACACTAACAAATAAAATACATAAAATAAAATTAGGTTTATTTATAATCCTAAATAATACTTATTGCTGGAATATGTTAACTACACTGGCTTTCCATCTCCACCGTAACTAACACTCCACTTGCAAACAAGCCTGAAGCGGCCGAGGGCTATCTGCTGTTTCACCTCTGAGTCGGCGCCATCCTGCCTGTTCATTTTAATGGTCTGGCTCCCCCTAGCGTGCACTCTGTTTCCGACAGCACAAACCCGAGACATGGGCTTCCAGTCGTTACATTGAGGGTGTATCCGTTCGGTTTCACTTAAATAAAATTTAAAACTCTGCTTTCTGAGGGAAATGTTTGGAACAACCCCTTCGTTTCATTTAAATATTTGATTTCTTAAATAGCAAGCTTTGAAAATAATTAATTAATTAATGTTTTCTACATAATGCTTGTTTTCGATCTCGTCTTCAATAGAACTGGGCGTATTACCAGTTTCCCAAACGAAGCTGTCAATCCACCAGAACCAAGCTTCGGTTTCTTTGTTTGTGTTCTGTGGGCTTAATTACGGAGAATTATAGTTCGCGAGAAAGCCCGCAAAAGTATTCCCGGTAAAAAAAAGTCGACATGCCCAATCAGGATACGACAACACACTTTTCAGCTGATAAACAAATGTCAGCCCGATGTTTAATGTCTTAATCAAACAATGGTTACCATTTGACTATTCACATGTTTTTTTCTTCTTTTAAAGTTTTCTTTAAAATGTTTTTCAATTTAATTCGTAGCAAAGTAGCTTTTCAAAATAAAAATAAAGGTTCTAAAAAAAAAAATTTTCAGAGAGCAACTATGTGTTTTGTTCACAAAGTCATGTATAGAACTACTTTCCCATAAAAAAACCTATAAAACCACGCTGTGTCATTTTTGGCTGTTTTACCTTGAACATACCTCACACATGCATCAGTTCAGATTAGTTTTCTGTCGTCAAAGGCAAAATTATATTCCACATATTGGCATGTTTTAATATTCACACATATGTAAGGTGCTGTAAAACATGCACTTCTAATCAATTATTTAGAGTTATTTTACTTTAATAAAAACACATCTTCGTTGTATTTAGTACTTTCTCTTTAAACATTAACTACTGCATTGTGTACGAAACACTTCCCCTCTGCTTAAACATTTAAATGTTTGTCCATCAAGATGTCTGCCAGCACGACTTGACGGGTTCGAGGCTGGAAAATGTTTGGCTAAAATGTGCTGAAAATTCACAATTTCTTCCCTCTATTAATAAAGTGCTTTGTCTGCAATTTGTAGAACAACAGCGCTGAGAGCGGCGAGTTTTACGCTCAGAAGCCTAAATAACGGAAAAGACTGCACAGAAGGCTTCTGTCTTCCATTACGTCCACACGAACTACACTGGCTCACTTCATTCAAATTTGATACCTCCTGACCCTTCTCATAATGGCTCTGAAAAACGCCTGTGGGCAATTTGCAGTCTAACTGAATTTGAGTAATATTATGGTAAAAAAAAACAAAAAAACACTTAGCCCTCTTACAGACAAACTATACTCAGGAAAGCTCTCAAACTACGCAAAGATAGACTTATATCACGATCACTCTTACACCTCTACGTGTTGTTGGTATAGACTACATCAGTTACGTTCTGTATTTTCTCCAAGCAGTACAAGGCATAATGTTACTTTAAGAAAGGTTGGGAAAGTCGGCTTGTGGCCGCCTGTTTCGCACTCTGCTCATGCCTATTTAATTAAGTCATGTTTTTGATGAATTTCTCATATTAGTGATACTGAAGGGACTTCGCTTATTCGTACTTTCACCGTAAGTACGTACGGTAAACCTTGGTAAACCTAATCGAAAGGTCTGTCCTGCACAGCCCAGCCCAGCCCAGCCCAGCCCAGCCGGTTTGACAACCTGGAGCTTACACGCTGTTGCAGAAGATTCCAGGACTACGTATGGAATACATACTGGGGAACAACTTGACCCCAGCCAGTGACTTCAGCACACAGCACAGGATTTGGCCAATCAGCACTGTGTATTTGAGGACTTCCTACACCAGCCTCCCGTAAACTGGCCAATGGTGGTTTAACAGCACGGGCTGTGGCGTTCTGCTTTATTTATTTAGATAGTGTGTGTAATTTCAGGTAAAGCACACCTGGGGTTTCTCCCTGTGACGCAGCACTGGCCAACGTTGGTGCAACATTGGCCAACATTGGTGCAACATTGGTCAACATGCAGCATGATTTGGATAGCAAATCATGAACAGAAATAATGAACAAGAGACGCACAGACCTGCTTGGTGATTGACAGCCCAGCAGGGACGCCACGCACAGGTGTCACAGTTAACGGCACTTTCTGTAAGAACAACGGGTGTTTGGCCGGTTCACAAAAGCTGAGGCTTTCAATACTAAGCCTTAATGTGGGGGAACGACGTACCAGCATCACAAGAAATGTAAATATGTACCATCCCCCCCCTCCCCCATTTTTAACAGAGTTCCTCAGGCCAATTGTCTCCACTCTTATACAAATAGCTTTGTTGACACAGAAGACTTGTCGTTCTAATAAAAACCCAGAAAACCGATAGAGAGTTAAAATGCTACAAAGCCTGTTAGGAGAGCGTTTGCACGCACCCATCGTCCATTCGAATACGGTCAGACATGAGAGAACATGAAAGAAATTAGCCAGACAATTAGGGGAACAGCGTACGCTTCCTTGGCCTATCCCGTGAGGCCGGGCGCTTCTTTCGGCACATGTCCGGTCAAGAAATCCAAACCTTTAAACGTAACTCAATAGGCTTAGAAGACTTGGGCACACAGCCCTTTGAAACACAACTCACTTCTTTTATTTCGGATTTTCTTACTTGGCAGGATATAAAATGACCAAAATGAGATAAAGAGTAAGTAAGATGACAAGGAGCCAACGCTGGAGGTCAGAGGAGCCGTAAAAGTGAGTGAAACTCAAGAGAGCCCGAGGGAGATCCTTCAGGTACGATGGCTCTCACACATAATAAAAACGCTCACAATGGGGCTACTTCTGGGCGCTAGATTACAACGGGGCTCAGACCAATCAGCACACTGATGCATTCAAAGCCTCGCAAAAAGAGCCAAACGGGACGGATATGAAAACGTCCCAACGTTGGAGTTAAGATTTGGAGTTAAGTGGAAAGAAACCCCACCTGTAGGACCGCAGGCTCCGGTTACAGCCTCATGTCTCTGCCTCGCTGGAATGTTTGTTTAAAATAAGGAAGAGTTCGCGTGGAATTAATAATTGATTTGCCGTACGTCGCCGGCGCGAGACGGCCTTTCTGTTCACGCTCGTAGATGTTCGGTCGCACTCGCACGGAAAAGTCTTCTAATATCCAGCATAATACCCCCCCCCAACCAACGTCCCCGGTTATCTCCCACCATGAAAGGGGCGCCTAACTGAATTACCTACTAATTAAATTCCCTGTGCGCCATGCTTCATTACAAGAAGAGGGGACAGGAGGGTAATGAACAGGCTGACAGCAGGAAGAGAGTGTCCCTGCGAACGAGACGCAGAGGAGGGATGACAGCAGCCGGCAGGAAACGAGTGGCAACGCTCAGACATCGTTAGGGTCTGACGGATCTAGCAGCAACGACGAGGGAAGAAAAATCATTCACAGAGGATATCAATCCTAGCGGCAACAATACGCCCAGCCAAACGGGAGATACAGATAAATAATTCTTTTATGGGGGTAAAGGGAAATAAGGGCTAATTTGGCTTGATAAGTATGGCCCTGACAAGCACAAATAAACGACCGGGGATTTATCCCCTAAGTAGCAGATGAGGTGACTGCCATTTAGAGGTCCTTGTGAACTCATAACACCTCTGGCAGGCAAAATAAAAATCAACAACTCAGCACGCTCTGATAGCAGCCATCCGTTATTTGCAAATTGAACTGTCACACTCAGTGTCATTCCCAGCGAGGCTGATGAAAGAGATACTCTCCGCACTGATCACACAACAGTAATGTTCTGCTAAATTAATTCCCCACGGAAATGGCATTGCAGACATCACACAGACAGAGGGGACAGAGAAACACGCCGGCCGCAAATTCTACTGTTCCTTGTGTGTGTGCTTGTTGCGTTCGCATCTGTCATTTTAAAAATAAATACAATATTCCCGTTATATTGTCCGTTTATATATAGCTCCTCTGTTGTGCTGTTTATTATATACAATGTACAAGTTTGGCCTGATTAAGAATTCATGGAACAGTGAACACACATTTTTTTTTACTTGTATTAACGCAAGTCAACTTAAAGAAAGAACGGTCACACAAGAACAGGCACGTGCTGGCACGCACACACGCAGAGCAACATAGCAAACGTAAACATTTTTAAAAACCTGAAATTAATTATACCGAAGACTTGACAGAAAAAAATTAATTGATTATGAACTGGGACCACAGTAAATGGACTTAATCTGGTGCGATTTGTGCATGGTCTCTCAGAAATAAACAAACAAAAAAGAATAATAAAATAAAATATACATTTAATTTTATTATTTCCTTTTACCGATAAATTATTTTGATCTTTTTGAGATGCGTATTAGACAGTCTGACATTTGTTTCAATCGCATTAAATCATTTGGGTCTACGGCTTTATATACTTAAAACATTAACGTTGCAAAGTTAGATTTAAGTGTTTTTTGTTTGTTTGTTTGTTTGTTTGTTTTTGTCTTTTTCAATGAGTTGTTGTTCTACCATTCCATTCTCCTTTTTAAAGGCGTTTGGCGCGGGACGGGTGTTCGGGTTGGGTGACTGCAGAGCGAGCGATGGTCCAGGAGAAGGCTGCATTGAAAACGTTAGCACGGTTAATTCCTAGGAAGATCACACAGTGAGAGTCGCTGGGAGGCTGCAGTTGTGTGTTGGTCTGACACCACCTCCAACCTTCCTCGTCCACAGGGCACACCCCTCTCTGTACACCCACTCGCTTAAATATTTATAAAGATTCCTATTATTGTATTAACTATTTATCGATTTATAATTTAAAAGATTTATACTGGTCCATTAAAAATTTCTAAAACGACTTTCACCTATAAGGGATGTCGGGGAGGGGGGCGCGTTTATTGTCTGCGAATGTCAGATCCAGCCCCCCTCACCCTCGGCATTCTGGGATGGAGAATTACTTGCCGACCTCTTTCAATATTGATATTGTTTAGATGTTGAAGACTGCAGTTCTCCTCAGAGCCGGTCACGCTCAGTTGACAGTCCCAGAAGATTGAAAACACATTGCCTGGAGTTTTCCCCGCTCGTTACAGATATTGATTTACATCTTTGATGAATTTTGTCTCTGCCTCACTCGGGTTGTTTTCTGGGTCACCTTTTCTCACCTTTTCTGCCACGGAGCCTCCGCGGCGGGCTACGGCGTTGGCGTGTAGCGATTTCGCCGTTCCTTTCCCCTGCAGCATGTTTATCTGTTTGCCATTGATCCGAGGTTCCCGATTAAAAGTATAGATTTAATGCACAGGGCGACAGCCGGAGCGGAGAGGCAGCACGAGCTTCTGTAGAGTCGCCTTTCCATTTGAAGACGCGAATGCGGTGGTCATTATAACACCTTTTTTCCCATTTAATACGTTATTTTTTTACGTTTTTTAAAGCTTCGTTAGTTGCTTAAAGTGTTTACTTAATGGCTGAACACTAAACTGTCCGATTACTGAGACAGGGGAGAAATAGAAAACATAAATGTCTTTCTGATTGGAGAAAAAAAAAACTTAAAATAAAGACCTTCAAACTACAGGAATAGTTGTTAGCTTAGTATAAAGCTTTGCTTTAATTAAAGGATTCCATGACCATGAGTGTTCAATCAAATCTTAACTTTGCAAAGTACCCTTTAACACTTATGTAACAGTTGAACAGTTTATGGTTTTACTATCATAGCCGACTAAGCCCAGTGGAGCAGATTTCACAATCTTATTTAGTGGCTGAAACTGCAAACAGATGGCATTTTCTTTTGCAGTTTTGCAGAAGAGAAGAGGGTTAAATGTTCTTGAATATCTTAAAATCTTTAAGCAATTTTACAAACAAGTTCCCTTGCATGCCATTTGAACAGAAGGGGGGGAAAAAAACATACTGTAGTTAATATGAGTAAAGGAAGTGGGTAATTTGCTCTCTCGTTAGGGTCCCAGAGAGATTTAATGCCTGAGGAGGGTACATCATAGTTCCCTTTAGCAAGCTAAAAAGCAAATGCCTGCGATAGATACAACAAGAGCGGTTTATAACAATGCAGGCATTCACAGAAAATGCCCAAGATAGCCATACTTAAAAATAAAAAAACGTTTTTAAAGCATTAACTACGCGCAGACCATTACAGATCGGGGTTTAAATCTAAATGTGCTAGGCTATTAATTGACATAATTAGATTTACCAATACAGACGTGTGTGCTTTTTCAAAACGCGTGATTTATAGTTCCACATAATATTTTATGTCTTTGAGCACTTTGAGTTTTTATTTATTTATTAATATAACTGTCAATAATGACATTCAAAATCTATGTTTCAGTGTCATCTGCACCAGAGGTTTGGGAGTTCAGGGACCCCTTTGATGAGAATAAAAATTAATCACAGGCCCCCTCATAATAAGGATACAACTTAATATACAAATATACAATTACTGAATTTTCCACAGACACCTTAGCCATCCACAGAGAACCTCTGATCTACAACTCCACCGTGTCACTGATTCAACTCAGTGGAATTTTATACACTGTTGTATACACTGTTTTGTTCCAAGCCGGTTATTTACAACATTTGTATTACCATAACCATAAAAAGGGCCATCATATCGATTTAATTTTCGGTGAGAGTACAATCAGCCGAAAATCCTCAAAAAGTTGTACATAGCTAAAACACGGGACACACACCCAAAAAAAATGAATTCAGCGTGAAGAAATATATATGCAATTGAATTATTATTTGGGTGACACTGGACGGTAGCAAACAGTTCCTAAATTGGCCGTCAGATCTCGCCCGCCTTCACAACGTTGTCACACATTCTAATCCTTCATCGCGAGGAACGGCTGGTTGCGATAGGCCACACTATTCCTTTTCCTACAGTCACAGTGATATTGAATGTTTACGGCCTTATCTGTAATGGGAACCTAATTTGAGTCTTCACTGTTGTACCTGCTTTTAGATTCCATGTGTGTTGGGCCAGTTATGGTCTGGCCCGGGACTGACACTCTGAGGCGGAGTTGAATGGAAGGGAATGGAGTAGAGAGGTTCTGGAAGGCTGATGACTGCCATTATCATTATTATGGTTCACAATAGGGGGATATCCCACATGTCAATTATTAGTTTCTCAGTTTAGCATTAAAAGTTCAAACGTAGACACACTGCCTTGCCGTAAGTAGATACGGTTTTTCTGCGTAGAACTGCATTCCCCACAAGGCAAGATTGGTATGGTTTAGACTCCGGCGTCTCACACACAACAGCGCAGCGGACGCAACGTCTGAGCAAAATCAGCCCCCTGACTGACAGACGGCTGACAGCGAGAGACACTTCTAATGAAGCAGAAAGTGGAAGTCCTCGGGATAGAGGGCATCCGCGCGCCTCACTCACCGAGCCCTCGTCTGCCTGTCGCTTAGCGTCGCCCTGCTATCACTCAGCAGCCCGTCGTCAGAGCTGTCAGCTGGGGAACAGGACGTGGACCCCCGCGTGAAAGCAAACCAGCTTTTTTTTCCCCCTTTCTTTCTTTCTTATCTTGATTATATCAAAGCTGGCAGAGCCACTTCTCCAGAGAAATTGAATAAAAGCTACCCTGGGTCTTAGCATCTTTACTGGGGTTAACCTCTGAAAGCACGTGCGGTCTTCTGGGGAAATATCAAACAAGCCACTTCCATGTTCAGGCGCAGCCCGGAGGAAGGTTCTGGCGGTGTGAGGGATAGCTAATGTTGATCTCTTTGCTGAACTGCCAAGACTATGGAAAGGAAGGCTACGTATTGCACCAGGGAGTAAACTGAGATCATTATCTTCAAGGATTACACAAGGATAAGCAAGAGCTTGGGTCTTGGCCAGTGTAGATTATTAACATGCACAAATACCTTAATAATTAGAGCGAAACTGCAAATCTTTCATCATCCAAAGGCTGGAAAGAAACAAGCCCTTTTTTTTTTTCCAGAAAGCCTCTTTTTATGTGCCCGAAAAGCCTGAACAAGGGCGTTTTCTCCATCATCGATTCAAAATGTATATACAACGATTTTATTTTCCTTTAGCTACACAGACAGTGGCACAAAGGTGTTGTTCACTCCCAGCTAATGTCGAGAACCAGGTGCCAAGTAGAGTCACAAATGCCACCATGGGGTTGGGTTCTATACAAGTGGATCTACGTGCCGCCGTAGGACCTATTGTTCCATTGGAGGATTGAGAGTCCAGAACTCTACAAAGTTCCTTGGTATGCACACAGAGAAAGGGGTTATGCAATACTTAACGTGTGTAAATGTGCGTGTGAAGGAGGAATGTGAATGCCTCCAAAATAAAGAACACGCTTTTCCAACGCAAAACGCACCGTAACACCCAAACTCTTTCTGTTACGTTTAACGTCGCTGTTGCTTCTAACAGCACCAGAAATAATGTCATTCGTTGCCCCACCGTGCACATAACAACATCGGTTCTAATGATCGACGTCAAACTTAAGCATGGTTATGCCTAGCAACGGTTAGTTAGACCAGGAATGATTGTTTAACAGCAAGCCCTTACTGACATTTGGGCCACACATACAATTTAAATTTCCCTTCCTTTCCTGGTTCGTTTTTTTAAATACTCCTCTCAGTCCTCTGTTTGGAGTCTAATTATCCTCTGCCTTCTGTTTGGGGTTCTCCTTCTCCTTGTGATAAAAAACAGTAACCTCGAAAGCAAACCGGTTCTTAATTTTCCCTGACAGCCTCCTTTAAACACGAGGGCTGAATCCACTCTCTAATTGAAAGCACATTCCTATTCCAAACAAATTAAGCACAATTAAGGCCTCTGAGTTATGAGTATCTATCACTGTGAGATGTTTTTGTAAAAATCACCACATTTAGATCAAAGTCAGTCGACCCTTTGCTTAATTGCCTCATTAGGACCCTTTGCAACGGGCTTCATAAATATAGGGCCTGCTAGTTTCATTTGGGAATTACTCTAAAAGACGACCCTTAAACTAATCGTTTCCACGTTTTCATA
Source organism: Hiodon alosoides (assembly GCA_025775065.1). Classification (NCBI taxonomy): domain Eukaryota; kingdom Metazoa; phylum Chordata; class Actinopteri; order Hiodontiformes; family Hiodontidae; genus Hiodon; species Hiodon alosoides. The sequence continues at coordinate 2,101,120 of JAOYSI010000007.1, forward strand.
AAGCGTTCATCTGTTTTAGGTAGAAGCAAAATGAGATTTCTTTTATGGAACATAATTTGGTGGTCTTTTTATCTTACAGTGTGATTTATCATTTCATTTTTTTTTTTAAATGCCCCTTCTTCGTACTGGGACAGCATCCAAGGTGTAAGGCTAGCAGTAATTTAACCCACCTTTCGTCCCCAGCATGAAAACTAGTACCTCACTCAGTCACCACAGTAGACACAACACAAACATCGGCATTGCCCCCTCGCTGACTCCAGGCCTCTTTTCTGTCGCTGAAACTGAAAAGTTTTATACACGGATTAATTGAGGATCTGAACGTCCGATCCACTATCGCTCAGCTAACAGGAACGTTTTTACACAGAAATGACGAGACAGGAAGAGAATTATGTACCACTGGGTTGAATTAGTCCACCTAGAAATGTTATTTGAGCTTGACTGGATTTTAATTTGAACTTTTAAATTAGGCATAGACTTGAGCCAACATACTTTTTCCATTTTTAGGGCGACTTCATTGGAGAACAGTAAAACAGAGAAAACTTAAGGGAAAGACTGCAGTTAGACACAAAACCCATACCAAACACGGCCAGCTTTATTCACCAGGAGCAACATATTTACTTCCTTTAAGAAGACAAAAAGGGTTTAACTTGTTCACAGTAACAGAAATAAAACTTTGTGAATGATGGCGTTGGTTTTCGCAGATGATCTGTGCTTGTGAACGGTTTTAGTACAGAGGTCTGTGTGATCCTGAGGACGCAGATGATCTGTGCTTGTGAACTGTTTTAGTACAGAGGTCTGTGTGATCCTGAGGACGCAGATGATCTGTGCTTGTGAACGGTTTTAGTACAGAGGTCCGTGTGATCCTGAGGACGCAGATGATCTGTGCTTGTGAACCGTTTTAGTACAGAAGTCTGTGTGATCCTGAGGACGCAGATGGTCAGCGCTTGTGAACGGTTTTAGTACAGAGGTCTGTGTGATCCTGAGGACGCAGATGATCTGTGCTTGTGAACGGTTTTAGTTTGGAGGTCTTTGTGACCCTGAGGACGCAGATGGTCAGCGCTTGTGAACGGTTTTAGTACAGAGGTCCGTGTGACCCTGAGGACGCAGATGGTCAGCGCTTGTGAACGGTTTTAGTACAGAGGTCTGTGTGACCCTGAGGACGCAGATGATCTGTGCTTGTGAACGGTTTTAATACAGAGGTCTGTGTGACCCTGAGGACGCAGATGATCTGTGCTTGTGAAGGGTTTTAATACAGAGGTCTGTGTGACCCTGAGGACGCAGATGATCTGTGCTTGTGAACGGTTTTAGTACAGAGGTCCGTGTGATCCTGAGGACGCAGATGATCTGTGCTTGTGAACGGTTTTAGTACAGAGGTCCGTGTGACCCTGAGGACGCAGATGATCTGTGCTTGTGAACGGTTTTAGTACAGAGGTCCATGTGACCCTCAGTCATGCATTGGGGCAGGCACATAGGTTAGGTAAGCTCCATTCAGATGTGAAGATGACTGATAATGCAGAAAAGGGCAGAACCCCTCGCTGGGTTTATTGCTCCCAAAGTGCTTCTTGCCCAGTGCGTCTCTTATCTTGCTCTGACAGCACTAATAGAATATGCATAGCTCTATTAGCATACTCGCTAACAGCGCCCTCGAGGGGGGCAGCAACATAAAACTTTAAGTAGAAATCAAAACAGGAGAGAGAGAGAGAGAGAGAGAGAGAGAGAGAGAGAGAGAGAGAGAGAGAGAGAGAGAGAGAGAGAGAG
>JAOYSI010000007.1:2111843-2132380 GCA_025775065.1 Hiodon alosoides
ATACCTGATGCCTCAGTCCTGTACCCCCCCACCCCCCCCATCCACCCCCTCTAGGAAATGTTTGGATGCTCATGTATATATGTTTGTTGTTTACTCATTTTGATGCTTAGGTATAGAGTATGATGTGTTTATTGATATGTTTATCTCTTTGCAGGATTAGTCTTATTCCTACCTGCTCTCAGTCATTGTCAATAGAGCAGGATTGCTCAGTTTTTATTGCACTTGAACCTTAAGACTACAGCACTTCTGTACGTCGCTCTGGCTAAGGGCGTCTGCTAAATGTAAACTCTGTACTAAAATGTAAAACAGAAATGTAACATCGAAAGTCAAACATGTACTGTATGCAACTTCAGCTGAATATCAGTGGCTTGTCAGGATTAGCATAATTTACTCAATGTTTTATTGCTGTATTTCAGGCACTGATAGAATGTAGGCCTCAGCAGCATTAGTTGGATGCCCTGCAATGGGCTATTGTGTTTCCGATTACATTGCGGATGCTTCCCCATGTCACAAACAATAGCCCACTACTGCCTAGTTTGTTTCAATGCAACGTGGGATGCTGGATGCCGGTCTTATTTGGGGAAAGTTCATGCCCATTGGGCTGGTCTGGAAAAAGGATTTGGCAGTTCTAAGTGGATTACAGTGGGTACCAATTACCAGAGCTACGGTAAATGGCAGCTGCACCGACAGCAGACATTGCAACATGCCAAGGTGGTCTTCTACCACCTCATTAAGGAGAGTTAACATCAGCCCTGTATTACTGAATATTATTAGCTGTATGCACTCTGGCTGAAGGTTGAGGAGCCTGTTGCCTTCCAGGCTTTAGAGGAGAGCAGCCAGATGAGACAGAAAGGATTGGAGGGAGGTCATGCCAGGAATTGGTGAATTCAGTATTCCTTGGCTTCAACCCACCTGTATATTTTCTTTTGTGGAATTGTTAGTGTGGCGTTTTTATTTTTCCTCAGCCTGTCAAAACCAGTTACTATGCAACTATTATTGTTATTTTATCCTGGGTAGTTTTATCACCTGAACTGATTTTGTTTAACCATAGCATTTCTTTCAAGGTGAGGATTTCCACTTATAAATGTAAGTTGGTAACAGCATAGATATGTAGTATGGTGTACAAATACAAATGTTTATAAACCATTTGAATCTTGATTGTTGTGTTGTTTTTATTAATTGTAAAGAACAGCATTACTTGTCCCTCCATCTTCCAGCCAAGAGGAGTGGTCCCAGCTCCAAAATTAGGAAATGATTAGACGTCAGAATAGTTTGTCTATGTGAACACAGAAGTCAAGGTTACATTTGTCTGTCAACCAATTATTTTTCCTCTCTCACAACACACAAAGCCACTCGCACAGGTGCAAATCTGTGAATGACACCTACCCATCACTAATGACAGCCCCATCACTGTAAGTGAGACTAACTTCCATAATCGCCGCTGCTCTGTTGCAGTCTATGTCATTTTCTTGTGTTCACTTATGGCTCATCTCATAGCACGTCATCTCAAACCCACCAACACTACATATTCTGTGCCTTTTCCCCTGCAAAAGTGGCTACTTTATTAGCCTGAACAAAAAATCTGATGGGAAAACTGGGTCATCATTGCTGAATCAGTTTGTTAACAACTTTATGTTTATATTTTAACCTTGGAGCAAAAGAAACAAATGGAAATTTTGACGATAGTTCAGTGCACAGTGATGTATAGATTATGAATTAAGGCAGGAATTTATTCTCTGGTGTTGGTGAGAGCAGCCAAGTGTTTGGATCAGCTTGTCCTTTGAGAAACACGCAGTCCTAGGTCATCTCAAATAATCTCAAGTACCTCCAAAAATGCTTGCAGAAAATGTTCTAACAAAGGTAGAAATTTCTAGTAATTTCTTTGCAGCGTCCAAATAAGTCATGATTTTAGAGTTGGGATGAAATAATTTTTTACAGTGAAACTTTTACAGAGAACTATACCATCAAACCATCAAATTAAGTCACACTCTGAAAATACTAATTATAATAATTTGTTTAATAGATCTACCAAATTAATCTATTTTATGTTTTTTAATGTGTTCTCTACAGCCCACTTTTTAGGAATCCACCATACACTTGGTTTTTACCCTGTCGAACCCACTCTAGCCTGGTCAGGCTTCCTATATGCGATATCAAACACTATCGAAAGCCAAATTAGTCATCTTCATATATAATTGTATGAATACAATACAATATGAATTGTATGCTTGTTTCTGTGGTACTTGTGCTCTTTTGATTACCTTAGGTTCTTATATGACAGAACGGTAATAGCCTTGGAGGTATGTTGGTAAACAATTCTGACAAATTAAAATCACCCTATTCTAGCCAGAAGCCCCTTCAGCAAATAAGAATAGGTCACTGGCACCATTCCAAAGATGGGGCCAGGTCCAACTTTGATCAATTAACATAACAAAAGGTGTGCCTCAGAATTTAATCATGTCTTAAACAAGTTTACCCAAGAATAAATCACCTGACATCGTAGCGGGGGCGGTTTCGTAGGGAAAAGGTTTTTAATACAGGTTTTGATGCACTGTTGACCTTGCAACGATGTTATAGTAGTCGTTGTCACGCTGTTACAGCAGAATCTGGCGCAGGCTGGATATTTATGCGCTTTAGGTACTCCCCCTTCTATGTCTGGTTGTGTAGCAAAACTAGAAGTTTCCATCACATTCTTTCTCTATCTTCTTGCAAACTCATTCTTTTGTCATTCTTTGCTTTCTTATTGGCAGTTTCAGGATATGAAAGGTCAACCACATGTAAAATATGCCTACATGTGTGCATTAATTTATGCCTTATGGCTGCTATATCTTGTGATTCTTGACAAACTCAGCGGGCAGCAACAGAAGGCAGGCACAGGAGTTAAATTTGTTTTGTGTCTGTCTTATCTGTCTGACACACACAAAGAGATTATTTGATTGAAGGGGAAGATGACTGTCTGTTAGTGCAGAGAGTGTCGAGCAACCTAAGGATTTTTATTAGTCTAATAAATAATTATGAAAAGTTTCTAACTATATAATAAGTACTATAAAGGGCAGTAAGAAGTAAAAATAGCAAAACTACCATATATTTAAATCAATATTTGGTGTGGCCATCCTTTGCCTTTAAAATTGCATCAGTTCTCTTAGGTACATTGTCGTGCAGTTGTATAGGAGAATCGGCAGGCAGATTGTTCCAAGTATCTTAGAGAACTTTCCACAGTTCTTCTACAGGCTTTGGCTGTCTGATTTGCTTCCAGGTAATCCCAGACAACCTCGATGATGTTGAGATCAGTGCTCGGTGGAGGCAGAGCCTCTTTTGGAAAATTAATGTTTGGAAATCTAAATTTTTTATTTTTTATACCTACACAATATTGTACTATATACTTTACTGTGTGTGTGTGTTGTGTATATATATATAAATATTTAAAAACATTGAAAATCAAATTATTATTATTGTAAGGTGTAAAGGTTTTGTATGTTGGGAAATATGACCTGGTCCCTTAATACAACTGGAGAAACATTTGAATGATATGATATCAGGTGCATTCCTTTATGGTCGCAGTGTATCCATCCACAGGTTATAATGCTGAACACTATAAACAGCTCTGTAAAAAATTCCGGAGCCGACCTGGGAGCCACCATTGTCTCGTGGGTCGAGGGGTCCGGGTGTCACAAACGGAGAAAGGCCTGTTGGGGGTGGCAGGTCCTGGATCCAGGGACTGGACAAGGGGCATGGGGTTGGAGCCAGGGTGGAGGAGACTACGGCTTGTCCCAGGTATGGAGCTAGCTGGTCTTGACGGAGCACTGCACACCGGCCCCGGAGTGGCAGCCGAACCCAATAGACCACCTCACGCACCCACTCTATGACCCATTAACTTTCCAGCCTAGGGCAGTGCCCCTTCAACCACTTCAGGTATTTACCCAGACCTTGTTCTCCAGTGTTAAAGTGGCCTAATACTTACCCCAGATGTCGTAATTCCTTTTCTAGCAGACACCCGCAGCTTGTAGGTGCCTGCGGGCGAAAGTGAGAGCCACCTCCAGGCGGACTTGGAGCCTTCTGGCAAACTCGAGCCCGGCTGGTGCATCTGGGGCATCTGGAAGGGGGCCAAAGGTGACTTCCGTTGGTGTGCAAAGCTCCCGTCCGAGCATGAGCAAGGCAGGGGTACAAGCAGTCGACTCTTGGACGGCAGTGCGACAGGCCAGTGAATGTCCTGGCTCTAAGCTTTTAGTCTAACTTCCGTCCAGTAAACCTCAGAAAAAATAGCCCCAAGATACACAAGTCTTGTATATGTACAGCCCAGACTAGCGCACAGTCCGCCCTGCTACCTCCCTTTCCCCAGCATGCAACCTCCTCAGTCACTGTGCTGAGGTGGACAGACGTTGGCTCGGGTCTGATCCGCTCTGGCAGAATGCTGGGACACAAATGAACGTAACCGTTGATCCTATGTCAATCAGGGCGTGGCATGGAATACCTTGAACTTTAATGGCAGCCTGGCAGTAGTCTCCGGTTGAAGTGCGGCCCATAACAAGGCCAGGCCAAGGAGGGTGATAGTCTTTCTAGGGAGGGTTGCTATTTATGGGACAGGCCAGTGGTGCCCCCCTTACACTGGCCCCCCGGCATTCCCCTGCTACGTGGGAGGAGCAGAGTGGAAAGGTTGAATATGGCCTGGTCGTCCACAGCGCCAGCAGAGACATGATTGCAGACCAGGCAGCGGCTGGGGCAACACACAGCTGAGTAGACAGGCTTCTCTGGCCAAGTCCTCTTGTATCCCCAGCTGGGAAATGTGGGTAGCCTTTCTTGACGAGGTGACCATCTGCATCTGCATGTGCGGAATTTTGAATTTCGCTAATATACCAGTTCAGTTTTACGATTCCTCTTCGATACTACTTCCAAAACATCTGAAAAATTATTTCAATAAAATTAAACAATTGCAACTTCAGGTGCAGTAAACTAGGTGCACAAAATGATTAAATAAATAAATAAAATACTCCTTTGAGAGAAATCCACAAGGTTTTACCACAACTGGATTCAAAATAATTATCCATAACTGTCTGTTATATGTAGGACTATCGACTGGCTCCTTTGTAGTACAAAATAATGAGGATTAATTAAAACTATGAAGTGGATGAATTTAAAAGTTTGAGTTTTTTAAAAGTGATTCAGGTAAGTGCTCTGTACATTCAGTTTTCCCCAAAAAATTATCCTATTTATATTTGTGTGTAAATACCAAATGTGAAATAAATCAACAAAACTGGGGGAGCAGAATATGTTTTGAGGTCAACTAAATTTAGTCAAAAAACAAACTAATGAATGGCAAATTGTTTTTTTGGAAAAAGGAACAAATGTTAACAAAACAATTGCACTAGCGATGTTCTCTTTAAAAATGTGAAAACAAATCCCATCTATATCAAAACACTGCACATTAGTTCTAAATTAGCTGGCTTGCTTTTCTGTATCTCACATTCGTTTAATTGAGGACTGTGCAAGTCTTGGGCACCCTAGCATATTTACAGAAATGTAGTCGTTCAAGTTTGTTTGTCTTCTGCAGTAGTGTGTCAGTAGAATTTCTTTTTTCTATGTCCAAACATTCATTTTATGAAAGAAGAACAAGGAATTCTGCCAAAGATGGTATGGTCTCCACAGAGCCCTGATCTCAACATCATGAAGGCTGTCTGTGATTACCTGGACAGACAGAAGCTAGGCAGACAGCCAAAGTCTGTAGAAGGCAGGTTCTCCAAGATGCTCGGAACAATCTATCTGCTGAATGTATAATAAAACTGCACAACAGTGTCACAACTAATTGATGCAAGAATTGATGCGGTTTTAGGTAAAGGGTGGTCTCAACAAATATTCCATCCCATTATTTATTTTTTTGGCTTTTGTTTTTCTTTTTTTTATTATCTATTGTCCTTTATAGTATTTATTTTATATTTAGAAACTTTGCTTTTCATAATTTTTGAAAGCATCTTCACTTTACAGATTTTTATTTTACATGTGCCTAAGACAGTACTGTACATTTTTTACTTGCAACAGTGATACATTCATTTAATGATCTACTCTAACCTGTCTGGATTATTTGAAGATGCTAGGGCGCATATCTGCTAAATGCTTCACTAAATTGGAGGTGTTGTCTCCTTTAGTTTGTACTGCGTTAAAGCACCATGGACAGCTAAACTTTTGTCATCTTTGTTATCGTTGTTTCAGGTCCCCTTCCTTACCTTCAGGTTAAATTTTTCTTATGAGGATTATTGAATAATGGGTGGTGATCCACTAAACCAGAGGCTGAAATATATATCTTCACTGACTTATGACCTGTGTAAACCGAGTGATTATGAATGTACTACCCAAAGAAGACCAAACCTCTTGTAAAGTTGAACTTTCATATCTGTGTCTCTGAAAAATACTTTACAGAGCTCTTTAAGCTGTACCCATCTGTAGCATTATGTTGCTCCAGCCCTAATTAACCTAACCAAGAGCCTTTTATATTGTGGATGATTACACCATTACCTACAGTGTGTAATTCTCTTTTACACAGCTGAGGACGTTTGCCAATCATTAGCAAAGAAGCAGATATCAGGTGGCATGTTCTGAAATGAGCAGGACACTGTTGTACCACATATTCAACCATCAACACGGTAGAGTGCATGCCTTGTCATGGCAAAGTCCCTATGAGAAAACTTTGGGACCCATGAGAGTACCCCAGGTAGGACTCACACAGTCTTTGTTTTGAGAGTTTACTTCCATCTCTCTGGGTAGGAAATATGAAGTTACATAATGGCTGAATTGAAGATTAAATTCAGTTGAGTTGACCTCCTAAATCTTGTTGCTGCTTCAGACCTCAGTACCAACAAGGTCTGCTCGATTCTCCATTAAAGGGCAATCACACCACATGTCCAGGCAATGGCTACTGTACGGTGTTCCCTTGGCAGTACAGCACTAATACTCTTCATAGGTCTGTATAAGAATAAGTTATTTTGTCTTCCCATGATTTTTAGCCCTGCCACTTTTAATAAAAAGCTACAGTCTTTCAAGTGAGGCTAATTATAGTTATGAGAGAAGCAAAAAACAGGTTTTAATAAAGCATGCTTATGAGCATTGTCATTATTAAAAACCATTGTCCTGTTTTTGGATATGACTGGGCATATTTGCATTTTCCATAATGGCCCGCATTTTGGACAGTGCCCTTGCCTCTGCCACCTTCTCCAGGGTGCCAAGATTAAACCTCAGCACAGAGCCGGCCTTCCTGATCAGTTTGTTAATACTATTAGCGTCCCCCCCGCCTTGATGCTGGCGCCCCAGCATAGAAAATGGCACTCATGACTGCAGACTAGTGTGCAGTAGTGAGCTGTACACATCAAACGACCGGAGCCGCCTCAGGAAGTAAAGCCTGTTCTGTCCCTTCTTATACAGGGCCATGGTGTTCGCCGCCCACAGGCTGGAGCCTGTTGTCCAAGTGGACTCCCAAAGACGTGTACATCCCGATCATCTCAACATCCATCCCCTGGATGTGGACAGGGATCGAGGGGGCCCTAGTCCTCCGGAAGTCCATCGCCATCTCCATTGTCTTAGTGATGTTGAGCAGCAGATGGTTTCTTACGCACCATCCCACAAAGTCCTCCACCAGGCCCCTATACTGCTCCTCTTGACCATCCCTGACACACCCCACAATAGCAGTGTCTTCAGAGAACTTCTGCAGATGGCACATATCAGAGATGTATCTGAAGTTGGAGGTGTACAGGGTGAACAGAAAAGGGGACAGTACTGTCCCTTGAGGAGCCCCCGTGCTGCTCACCACCTGGTCTGACACACAGCTCTGTAGTTGCACAAATTGTGGTCTGTCAGTCGGATAATCAACAACCCAGGAGACTAAGGGGGTATCCAACTGCATTTACCTCATCTTCTCTCCCAGTAGCCGAGGCTGTATGGTGTTGAAGGCACGGGAGAAGTAAAAAAACATGACTCGCACAGTGCTCCCAGCTACATCGAGGTGAGAGTAAGACCTCTGTAGCAGGTAGATGAAAGCATCGACCACTCCGATGAGAGGCTAGTAGGCAAATTGCAGGGGGTCCATGGTACTGACTAAGGACCTGAGGTGTGAGAGGACTAGCTGCTCCAGGGTCTTCATGACGTGGGATTTAAGAGCAACTGGCCTGTAGTCATTAAGGGCAGTCAGGTGTCCCTTCTTGGGGCCAGGCAAGACGTCTTCCACATCACTGGGACCCTCTCGAGGCTCATACTCAGGTGAAACAAGTGCTTAAGTACTCCCCAAAGTTTGCTTGCGCAGATCCTCCCTAGGGCACCCTAGGGCTAATGCCATCTGGGCCAGGGGCCTTGCGCCTGTGAAGCCTCTCCAGTTCTTTCTTAACCTGGGTGGTTGTGAATGGCTGAGTTGGTGGGGTTTCTAGCGCGTTGGCAATAATGGGACGGGTTGGCGGGTCATTGATAGTAGTTGTAGTAGCGGGGGAAGCCGTTGGGGGCCAGTTTGGAGAGAAGCTTCACCTTGTCTCTGTCACCATCCCTGAATTCTTATCATTCAGCAGGGCCTTCAGTTCGCTGGTAATCCAGGGTTTATTATTGGGAAAACAGCGGACTTTCCAAGTGGGCACATTGGTGTCCACGCAGAAGTTGATGTAGGCAGTAATACGTAAGTAGGCAGTGAGACTGTCAATGTCCTCTCCATAGGACACATTGAAAACATCCCAGTCTTTAGTCCCAAAGCAGTCCTGTTGGCACTCTGTGACCATCTCCTCAGTGTCCTGCTTGTCACAAGTAGCTGCTGGACCCTTGGTAGGTAGAGGGGCGAGAGATTCACCAGATTATGGACCGATCTTCCCAGTGGTGGAAGTGCTGAGGAACTGTATGCATCCTTGATGTTTGCATACAGCAAGTCCAAAGTCCTTATTATTCCTGGTTGGGCACTTCACAAATTGTTTGAAGGAAGGGAGAGATGAGGAAAGGGTGGCGTGGTTGAAGTCTCCGGAGATGAAAATGAATGGTTTTGTGTTGCCGAGTGGATGACGTCAAACGCCTTGGTTGCATTGGCAGAAGGCAGGATGTAAACCACAACCGCAATGGCAGCTGTGAACTCCCAGGGAAGATAACAGGGTGACGGCTAAAAGTTAGGCTGACGGCTAAAAGTTCAATATAAGTGGTACAGAAGCGATCCATCACAGTAATGTGTCCAGGATGCCACCACTTTGTTGTTGTTAACGAGCAAAGCAAGCCCCAAATAGCCACTTTAGGGTAAACCGCCTATTTCTGCGCTGGGATTTGTGGAATACCTAAACGTCTACGACTTTGCAGACAGGGAATTGCAATTAGTTTGGACTGTTGTAGTGCAACCCCCGTTTTGTGCTAGCCAGCAGTCTTTAGAGCACAACAATCCTTTTAAAATGGTTGATCGCTACACCCGGTTACAAGATTACAAGACCCACTCAAGATTTTGTTTTGGGAGGGGACAAACATGATTAATGGTTATGCATTAGCTATGGTAATTGGGATAAGAAAGTATGTGTATTATGTTAATGATTATTATGATGATATGGATTAATACTTGTAATATTAATTATACATATATATATAATGTGTAAATGTCAATACAAGTGTGTGTGTGTGTGTTACCTGTAAAATGGTATGACCCAGTAGGACCCAGAGCAGAATTCTATGGCCCCAAACCATTAGCGTGAGCGAGGAAGTCGAAATGCGAGTCCGGTAGTAGTGCAGAAAGTGGCGTGTGATATACTTTATTTTAGAAAGTTTTGGAGTGCAGAGTTGTCTATATATATATATTTTTTTATATTATTATTATTTTGTATGGATGTAAATAATCTTAACCCAGTGGGGTTTTTTTGTTTTGTCACTGGATACTGTAAATAAATAAACCACTGTGGGTCGAGCTATTTTTTTGGGGTGGACCACCACTGAATTAGAGTGTGGTACTGTAATAGGATGCCACCGTTGCCACAAATCAGTTCGTGAAATTTCTTCCCTCCTAGATATTCCCCGATCAACTTAAGTGGTATTATTGCAAACTGTAGGTGTTTAGGGACCACAGCAACTCAGCCACAAAGTGGCAGACCACATAAAGTTACAGTGCGGGGTCGCCGAGTGCTGAGGCGCATAGTGCACAGAAGTCGCCAACTCTCTGCAGACTCTCTGCATAACTGCAGAGTTCCAAACCTCCTCTGGCAGTAACATCAGCACAAAAACGTGTGCCGGGAGCTTCATGGCATGTGTTTCCATGGTTGAGCAGCTGTATGCAAACCAAACACAATTCCAAGCATCGAACGGATTAGTGTAAAGCACGCCAACACTGCACTCGGGAGCGGTGGAAACGTGTTCTGTGGAGTGACGAATCTGGCAGTCTGATGGAGAAGTCTGGGTTTGGCAAATGCCAGGAGAACGTTTCCTGCCTGATTGAGCCAACTGTAAAGTTTGGTGGAGGAGGGATACTGATATGGGGTTGTTTTTCTGGGGTTGGCCTAGGCCGCTTAGTTCCACTGAAAGGAAATGTTATTGCCTCAGCTTACCAAGACATTTTGGAAAAAATTGTGGAAACAGTTTGGGAAAGGTGCTTTTCCGTTCTAGCATGACCTCAACCCTATCGAACACCTTTGGGATGAACTAGAACGGATTGCATAACATAATATTAGGTTGAGGGTCCCATCATTTTTGTCCATGCCATTGTCATTTGTTTTTTTAAATTACAATATCATGTTGAAAAACAAACTCAAAAGCATTGTCCCTGCAAAGAGGAAGGTGAGCCCTTAGCACCCCCTGTGCCCTGAGAGGGAGTGCTGCCTGCAGAGGTCCTCTTGGTCTTTGGTGGAGGAGGACCACCATCACCAGATCCGATAATGGTCCCAGTGGTTTCATTGCTACTGACTTGATCCTCATTGTATAATCACTGATCGAATCAGTGTTTCAAATAAAATAGCATTAAAAAAATGCAAGAAAGAGAGAGGGAGAGAGAGAGAATGTGGGGGTGAGTGGTCAATTAAGTTATGTGCACAATGCAAGAATCTGGTTTAATTTGAATTTTTTTAAATGAACTGATGGTGTGAACTGAAGACAGTAGTGGACAGCGTGACAGGCTACAGATGGCTAACCCATGATGATGTACTGTATGTCTTTCGATTTCAGATGAGTGACGATGTGCACAAAAGTGATATTGCATTTATACAGTAGATGTATAAGAATGCTAGGATGTCAATGATGCTAGCAGAGTGTGTGTCTGAGACTGCTAAATGAAATACGTGCTTGCTTATAGCATGTAGTCGCTCACAAGCTAACTGACTAGTAATTAGCCCCACTTTAGAAAGCTAGAAGCTAGAAATGTCAGTTTGTAATCAGTAATATGTGCTTATGTGTGAATGTCTAGTATATGTGTGTTTAGCTAGCTAGGGTAAGAATAGAAATATCAGTGTTGAGCCAAATCTGAGAATTGCAAACTTTATTTTATTGTGAATAAATGATTATAGAAAATAGATCCCTGTGGACAGAGTGAATGGCTGTGATGATGGCAAGGCCATGTGGCGCTGAATGGCAGCAGTGAACTCTGTGTAGAGGAGGAGCTTTCCCAATGAGGTATGGATATTGACACATTTTACGGATGATGCTCGTAAAAAGTGCTTTATCCGTACCAGATACTCATTCCACCATTTCATCATGAGAAGCGGGTGTGTGTTATTTTTATACTTTTGACTTTGTATTGTTATTTTCCTGTTTGTTACTGCTTGTTACTTTGAAAGTGTCCCCCAACATCACCACCCATTTTTATTTTGCTGTTCTGATTTTGCTTATGCAGAGAACCTGTCGAACTGAGAAGAGCTTAATTGCTTTTGCCATAAGACCAATGGCTTTTAAGAATCACTGAGTGTGGCAGGAAAGATGAACCTTTGGCTTGCTTTATTCTATATCCCCAGGAGATTGGATTTGACTTTATTTAGTTCTGCACCCCTTTATGCAATAAAGATTTTATGCAAGACTGCCTAGATGCCAGGAAGGTTAGGAAGGGGAAAAAATATAAGACCATATTTGCATTCCCTTTGTCTAACTCCTGCTAAATATATGTAGAACTAGATGCCAACCATATGTAGCATACAAGGGCGTGCCCGGGCTGAGAGCTGCAGGACACAGGTGGAGGGTGTACACCTTTGGCATACTTAACACTTAGCACCCTAAAGCGCCAATATTTTTTAAATTCAGTGTTTTCCAACTTTGCAGTGACTTTATTCCAGTCTATTTATCTCCAGAACTGTATGTTCAAAAAACTTGTCTGAGGGCTCAATTTGAAGAAGACCAGTGTTAGATTACAATTCATGTGGTAAACTGACATTTCTTGAAAGAATATTAAAAGAGAATTACCAAAAAATACCAGAAGCTCCTAGTTAGCTTGAAATCCACACACACATCCACCAGCTATTTGGTACATTTATCTAAAATAACCTAATAATGTGTGTCCATCCAAAGTATCCAAAAACCGATCTGCATTACAGGGGTGCAGGGTTATCTGTTCCACCCTTCCTCCAGAGCCCCTCACTTTCACTATTTCTGTAAAAAAAGAGCACTAGCAGAAGAACGAGGGGGTCGGATTTCAGGATGTAAAATAGCCATTTACTCAAAGACATGAATATATACACATATTTACATAGACATTAAGACATAATATTGAAATGATTTAATTATTAATCAATTTATATCTCAGCTCTAAAAATAAAAAGAAATGTGTTGAATATATGCAACAGACATACAGTGCATCCGGAAAGTATTCACAGCGCTTCACTTTTTCCACATTTTGTTATGTTACAGCCTTATTCCAAAATGGATTAAATTAATTATTTTCCTCAAAATGCTACAAACAATACCCCACAATGACAACGTGAAAAAAGTTTGTTGGCACGGAGTGGTGGGATTTCAGATCTTTGAAATGAGCTTACGTTCCACACAGAAGCAAGAAAAATTTATTTGTTTAACAGTTTATTTCAGTGATAGAATTTTATTTTGTCCTATATTTAGAATCACTAAGGGTCCGAAGGGCTCATTTTAGTCTAAAAACAGTCAAATCCTTGAAATTGCTATAATATAGTGGTATTCGCGAATTTGGGTCTTGTAAAGGTCTTGTTTCTCACGAAGGGAATACTTTAATCAGTGAATGTTCAAATTAAGATAAATAGAGTCAACTGCTTAAATTAGCCGTCATTCTCATGAGCTGATTTTATTTAACTTTTGCAACTTGCTAATGCATCGCCACAGGAATTCCAGAAAAACCATCATTGTGATGGAGTCATCTGTAGGTGAGAAGAGCCTCACTGTGTCATGCAGCACCTTGACAGAGGTAAAACTGAACTGGATTTTAAATATCTATTTTAATAATATTAATATTCTAATCCAAAAAGATCTTTGCAATCAGTAAGATGGTAATTTGCATGAACTGCAATGAGAAGAAGTTTCCTTATAATGTTTTATTCCTTTCTATCTTGGCAATCAAGACAGCTGTGTCCACGTAATCATTTGAAATTCATTTGAAATACGCCGGTCGGAAGTGGCTGGAAACTGTTTACGCTGTTTATTATGTATTACAACTGTTGAACATGTTGAATTTTGTTGAATTTGTTGAATTTTTCCCCAGTGTGTATAACTAAAGTACATATAAAAAATATAGGTACACATAGAATAACTACTAGAATTAAATACTTATGAAAAGGTAAATTACATTCTCAATAGACAAAAATAAATCTGTTTTATGTTACTGTAAAGTGGGTCCTTCTGGTCTATAATGCCATCTTTATTTGACACAGAGCGGTCAATGAACAAGCATTAAGACCCCTGGGAAGAATGCAGCAGCAGCACATCAACCAATATGCCCCACTGATGACGGACATCTTGAAACCGCCTGTCTGTCAGGCACAGGCAGAGCACGTTCTGATAAAGAAAGCACAAGTGACCCTGCTCTTATCAGGGCTGTGCTTATCAGATTTGAATTGAGAATGCCTCATGAATTCCAATTTTTATTTTTTAAGTTTTTTTAAAATTAATTAATCAGGTAATTTATTGAACAGCTACCTTCAATTAAACCACTAGGCAGCCTTTAAAAAAGGGCAGGCTCAACCAGTTGGTGGTCCTCAGATAGTTACAGAAGTGAGAGCAGAAGTGAGAGCAGAAGTGAGAGCAGAAGTGAGAGCAGATGTGAGGAGTTCGGCTGTTTTTTTTAATCTTAAATGTTTTTATTTAGTTTGAAGCACTGTAAAAAATAAACACACATGTACTGACCTGTTCAAACTTAAGTCCTGAAAGTTTGAGTTATTTTATGCTAGAGGAAAGTATAAAAGATCTGGTGGGAGTGACAAACATTGCCAGCGTTGTCCCAACATGCATTCAAAATATTCAGACAGGAGAAACATGAAATGAATGATCAAGGAAAACAAAGTGGACCCTGAGGCCTTCAAAAGAAGCCAAACAAATAACATGTTTTGATGTTGGAGAGTTAATGGTTTGTGTCTATTGGATTTAATTTAATTTGCTGGCTTCTTTGTGTAAGACATTGGACCCCAACCCTTCTTTGGGAGATAACCAGATTTTGTGGGTGAACTTATGTTTTTTTATTTGACAAAAAATTTGGAAATGGAAGGTCTATGAATTCCTAATTCATTTTGAGGAAACAACCCCCAATGGTGCTACAGGAAACCAAGCCAATCACTGCAGTCTGTGGTTCAGTGGAAAAATTTCAAAAGAAAGGGCATCTAAAAGTTTTTGGTTTTGAATGGTTTTGTAGTACAGAAATTAATACAATTTTTCCACTGAATGATGAATAATTAGGGTTTAAGTAGAAGATCAACAGAATTGTACTCTGCTTTCTTCCAATACTAAAAGAAATATACACATAAAATACTGATTTCTTTCAAACCGATTTCAATCAAACGACATTCAAATTCTTTCTTATCTACATCCTTGAACACTCTAGTTACTGTAAGGCTCAAATATACATTTAAATGAATATTTTGCCCTACCAAAGAATCACACAAAGTCAATGAACAGTCCATCCCCTCACCCATCAATGCCTAAAGCCTCACAAGAGGCCCAAATATACGTAGACTCTGCTTAAATGAGGAATGGCAGATTTATTGGCTCTGGCTTGGGTTCCCTTTTCCTTACCTGGCCCAACTTGGATGCAGGTACCTTGCTGCTCCTGTAGAGCGGGCTAGAAAGATGCCATTTGAAGAACAAAATGTTTGAGGAGCTCATGATGTAACAATGTTGAAGAAGAAATAAAAATAGTTCATCAAAAAAAAGTTAATCAATTCCTTTTTGTCTTGGTTTAATGTATTTTGTCAGTGTGATGAATTGAGGAGCTGGTTCAGGGACTGGGTCTCTTTGACTCCTCTGCCAGCCATCTGCCACCTTGGATGCAGCCCTTATTCCCATGACAGATACAATGGTACTCCTGATTAATGCAATGGTTTTTTGCTTTAGCGTTCATTTTATTTTTCCCCAGCACATTTACCTTCCTGTTCGGTTAAATCCTGTCAGTTCAGTCCCAGAACCCATGCAGATGGGTCGCATTTGGGTTTCATCTGGAGAGAGAGATGCCTGCCCTGCTCAATCCAGTATCCATCCATGCCCCAAGATTAATTTAAATCCAGGGAAATGTCTCCTTGTGGTCCACTCCCAGAGGCTTTTTCAGTTCAACATCAGGTGGGAGGATAAAAAAAGTCTCTCTGCTTTCTTGGATTCAGATTCTGTGGGAAACTTCATCAACAGACCGACGGTAACTCACCTCAAGTAACTCATTCTGCTCATGCCATGTGTACCCCTTCAAATTGCCAAAGTTGTCAATAACCAACATATCGGTTCCAGTCATGTTTCCCAAAGGATCATTTCTATCACCTATCAAGATAAAGTCCGTCACTCTGAACATATATAATTTATGCCCACTGATTCCCCTGGTCCTTTGGCCCACAAATCATAATCCCGCTGTATCCTGGAAGGAAAGTGAGGGTGATCAATGTTTCTCCCACTGTCTGGACATCCCTTGCTGTGCAACTCATGTCGAAAGTCCGTCTCCATCCGCTCCCCAAGAGATTCCCTCAGAATACCAGGACATGTTTAGCACGCCAACGTGCTTGGTTCGGCAATAATCGGAAAAATACACCTCCGGGTTCTCAGGCTTTCTTGCCGGCTTTATTTCAATCAAACACAAATAAACAATAACCACTCTTCAGGGATCCCCCTCACGGGTTCAACCCAAACATAACAAACTAAAATAACAAACTAAATAAACCACCGAACAAAACTAACGAAAACTAATATGAATGGTCAGCGTCCCCTTCGCCAGAGTCGACTCTCTTCTTCCGCCTTGTGCACCTCTGTTCTTTCGTCTTACTGCCCGCCGTTCTCCCGCCTGGCTGGAGAGATCACAGGTCGTTAAATGCTGTTCACAATTAGCGGAATCCTCAGCCGGTGCTGGTGGGTGTGCCCGGACCTCTCCTGTGCGTGTTCTCGAGACGGACGCGTGGCACAACATGGTTTGGAGAGCCCAGACAATGGAGAGACACCGAGGTTTAGTGGCTGCGGGTAGGAGTAATGTCATAAGGGGTCGCAGTCTCCCAGGTTTTATTTTTGTGAATTGTTCCCTCATTCTATGTTTACACGCACTAGTGTTTACTAGAGTAAATGAGATGCACCTGCTTGTTATCTCCAAAATGAGCTGCAATCGGGGAATTGTTTACGGCACAATTGCCTGATAAATTTATCAAGGGTTTTAAGTTCCCAGTAAAGGAGGAATACCAGTCAGCCCAGGTGTCTGTATTTATGAATGTATGTTTTGGAGTAAATGTACTAGGCACTGGTTTATTTTTAATTGAAAGATATAATTATTCTTCCTTTATCCGAGGGGATTTACTTCAATACAGGTGTATGGCTTTTATTGTACCTGTACCTTAAGAGGGTTATGAGAAACTATAGTCATAAACCAAAAATGGGTATACTGAATACAGCTTAGCAATGAGTAAATAGTAGTTAATAATTTATTTTGGGTTAATAAATAGATGGACATTTATTTTGATCCACTAGTGGGTCAATAAGTAGTATAATCCCTTCCTGAGGCTTCTTCAGGTGGGAGACTTTTGGTTTTTAAAACTGAATTTTAGTTTTAATTTGGTGTTTTTGGGGGGTGATTATGCTATGGCTTTTGAGGGTTTGGAATACATACCCTTGTTGCTAAGCAGTGCATTTGTGGGTGCATATTTCAAAAATACTCAACCTCAAACCTATGCGTTGTCATGGGGCATATTCAGTATGTGGGATAAATCTAAATCATAGCTCTAGTTGACAACCATTAGGACCAGCAAAAAAAAGCTCAGTCCTACACCGATAGACCGTGACTAGAAACCTGACTAGTTTTTGTTGATCGCTTTGGTATTTTATCGCAAGTATGTGGTAAAACCTTACAACTCTTAGTACAAAACTCCAAACTCATCACACTTAATCATTTGTATTGTAAATATCTCTCACCACACAACCATTGATTCAAAATATAAGTTTCTTGTGAAATGTCATGAAAACGTATGGTTTAATCATCAAAACACAACCTAATGATATCTTTTCAGTTTAGTCGTTTTAACTACCAGTGAATCTAATAACAAGCAATGCAAGATACATGTTTAAAATCGCCCTTAGTAGTGCTACAGTACTGTAAAAGACAGATTTGTTTTCCTATTAGGCAATATACTTACAATACCCAACATTTACAGAATCTATCATTTACATAATATCTATCCTATGTGTATTCAAGTTGTGATCAATGAAGACATCCACCCTGTTTTTATTTTTGTAACATGGGTATACTCTCTATAATCAAAAGTGCACAGTTAAGTAAAACAAATGAAATGAAAACAAAACATAACATTTAGCACATATTAAATTAATCTGGGTCAAGCCTGTCGAGGATTTGGCCATAGATTCTCATCCACATCACAATGAATGTCATCATTGTTCATGCATCTTGGGAAAAACCTTTTGCTTGACATTGGTCTACACTGATGTCATCACATGTCTCATCCATAGCCTGAAGGAAGGTAGCGCGCTAAAAGGGTTGGCAATCATAGACCTTCCATCTCCAAGCTGAAATAAATTCCTCAATAGGATTGAGGAAAGGAGAGTATGGGGCTAGTAGGGGGTCATGAATTGAGGATGGGCCTGAAACCATGCTTGAACTACCTCTGCATGCTGGAACTTGACATCGTCCCACGCAATTACATAGGTGATCCCTTCACCTTGACAGGCCAGCTCAATTTCATTGAGAAACTCCAATGAGATGTGCAGTGTTGTTGGACCCAATGGCCTACGTCCTACCACACCATCTTCAGAGATAGGTGCGCATATGGATATGTTTCCTCCACGTTGTCCAGGCACTTGGACAGTGGCCCGTTGACCGATTGAGGTTTGGTCCACGGCGAAGAGTTTTGGCCAGGTTAAAGCCCGCTTCATCAACAAAAATGTACTACATCAAGCACCATCACCCTCTAAAAAACTTATTTTGAGTAGTTATTGTTACAATGTAGTTCCAATATACATATGAAGTAGGTGATACATCAAATGGTAACAGTAATACAGTATATAGTGCTGTACCTGAAAAACCTAAGTTTCACCCGCTCATTGTGTCTCTCAAAAGGCACCAGGTATATGTATTTTATTAATACCTGGTGCCTCTTCAAAAGGCAGGCTATTGTTGGTGGGCTGATGGATGCCACATTGGGAAATTGACACATTGTCATTGTTCTCCACAATTGCCTCCTATATTTCCGACAGCCGTATGTAATTCCTGGCCCTCAACATTTCCACCACAGCACACTACTGCTGGTCCTTTAGCAAACGGCCACCACTATGGGGTTTTCTGTCAATTCTAAGCATAAAACAGAGTATACCGTCAATAGATTGTACTGTAAGAATACGGTAACATGTTTTATGAATTTACATGCATTACAATTTACTGTAAATGTAGTAGTAAATCATAGTATATATTCTCCAGACTTACTGTTTTTCTTGGCGAAAATTCGGATGATAGAATTGACGGTTGATCTTTTTAGATTTGGATCAACTTATCTGGCAGCCTCTGCCATGGTAAAGCCTTGGTTCACCACATGATCAACGATGATAGCCCAGACTTCATTAGAGACTACAGTTTTGCCTCCCTCTCTCTGATGATAAACCCTTCGACGGGGCTCATGCCCACCCTCTGACGGCTATCTTGTCCATGAGCTATTCCTATTCCTTGCTATCTATCCTGCTCCATGTTGAAAGAATTTTCCAGTGTTCACACCCCCCCCCCCCCCTTTACTTATATGGTGATCAATTGTGGTTACCACTATGTGAAATCAATTAGCAATAACTAATAAATAAATAAGTATTCATTATGCGTGGTTACATGTAATTTAAATGTTCATGCAAACACACATTTTATTTGTATAGTTCTCGAAATCCATATACTGTATCTAGCTGATAAATCAATTTAAAATCTGTAGGTTTACCAAACAGTTCAGTGATTAACCATTAAGAGCAGTTGAATTAAATGTTGGTCAAACGTATTTACGCAAATCAGAAGAGAAGCATATCAAAAGTATTGTGAGCATTGCATTGTGAAAGACAATTACTTCATATAAAAGTTATTTCTTTGATGAACTGATTAGGTGTAGTGAAAAAGTTACTGTGTAATTTTATGTGTTGTACCTCGGAAGTGGGATGTCGGAGCTTGGAATGACGTCACACCCGAGTTGACTGCGCTCCAGCATACAAGTCGGAAAACAAGATGGACGTGTCCAGGCAAACCTTAGTTGTGCTTGCTCTTTCGGAATACAAACATCTACAGAAGAAATATGAAGTCCACCTAAAAAACATCATGGAAGAAGAAAGGAGACGCAGAAGGTAGGTCGTTTTTCTGTGAATTTCATGGTGTGAAAAACACCTTGACTACGTTTTAATCGGTCATTTTGTAACCAGTACATAAAAGACGAGGGCTCGTTCTAATATATATATTATTCCGATATCATTTTAGTTTGATACGTGAGATATATATCGTGTATGTTGTATTAAATGTTCTTAAGATAAGAAATAAAAAACTTTTCAACTTTGTGTAGCCAGGGCCCTTCAAATTTGAAGTAAAAATATACTTATTAACCTTTGACGCCTAAGACAGAATGTCCATACTTGGGAAGAATATGACCAGTTTTCTTTCAAGTGCTTGTAGTTTGGAAATCTTACATCAGAATTTTAAAAATGATCCATATTTTAAAAGGGCTTGAGTAGCTCTTTCCAATGATAGTAGTTGTTTTATTGTGACAGGTATTATTCATGTTTAAGTTAAATGCCCTACCCACTTAAAAAAATAAAGAAAAAATCAAAAATAAATCTTATTTTGATATACTGAAAATTTTGAACACTTTCCAAATGAGATATATAAAAAAATATCTATATATGAAAGATGCAGACATTTATGAGGATTTCAAATATAAAAACAGATTTCAGATATCTTCTACGGTTGA
>JAOYSI010000007.1:2177071-2191395 GCA_025775065.1 Hiodon alosoides
TAGTGCCGCGCGTTTTTACAGAAACGTACCGCTCTTTTTTACAGAAAATAGTGCCGCGCGTTTTTACAGAAACGTACCGCTCTTTTTTACAGAAAATAGTGCCGCGCGTTTTTACAGAAACGTACTGCTCTTTTTACAGAAAACAGTGCCGTGTGTTTTTACCTTATGTTTTTTCTGTGACTAAAGCAGTTGTTAAATGTTCAAACGAATTCCCCCCCGGAAGGGAATTAAAAAAGAAGGGAACTAACGAAGGCATCTCCACAGCCGGTCCCTGGAGATGAACGGCTACACCACTGCACTCCGGGACCAGTACATCAGCACGCCGGTGGCCTCCCACTACCAGTTTCTGCCGCACCTCTTCAGCTACGCCGCCCAGTCTGGCCTGCTGCCCCCACAGTCCCGCAGCCTGTGTACCCAGTCGCAGACCCTGGTGTCGCAGCTGGTCGCTGCAGAGGACCTGGCACCCCTGGGTACCCCCATGCTGATCGAGGACGGGTGAGCGCTCGTTTCCGTGCCAGATCCTGCGTGTTGGCGTCAGACCGCTTTGAGGAGGTCATTCAAGAGAAACTTGACGTTTTAATTCAATCCAGGCATCTGGGTTTTTTTATTTTATTTTTTTACACAGCTACACTGCTCTAAAATGAAATTACAGTAGTGCCAAATGATGTTGGATAACGGATCAACGTTTAATCAAATGGGCCTAACGTTATCTTTCAGACTAGAGCGCTGCCGTAGGCACACGGCCAGCGTGTGCTCAGTTCACCTCAGATCCAGTCAGGGTTGCCGACCATTCGTAAAAATCCGAATTTAAAAACAAAGCTTCACTACTGTACTTTTTCATTTTTGTTCCAGTGGCCACAGTTCAGCTTTTCTGGTTTAAGATGCACTGCACACTCTAAGGAACGCAAGCTTTCAATGTGCAGCGGTTTGCCTTTACGTTGCCTTTACGTTGCCTTTACGTTGCCTTTACGTTGCCTTTACGTTGCAATATTGTGTGGCTCTCTCTACCTAGTATTCCCCTCATGTATGTACACGTAGGTGTATCTTAACCAGTCATTACGTACGTTTCTTACATAATGTTTTAAACTTCTTAATATACGTCCGTAAAAAGTAAAAATGATCTGCCACAGACCAAAATGTCAATGAAAATCTAAATTCAAGGTTGGCAAACCCTATATTGCATATACGAATGTGGTTAGCTAGGGACATCATTATTTTCGAGTAACTGAAATGAAGGGTCTACAGGAAAATGTAGTGAAGTTAAAAAAAAAAGTACGTGATTTCTCCTCAGATTTCGTGGAGTAAACATTGGAAAACATTTTAAAAAGCCACAAAGTACCAATACCTGAAAAATGCAGTTCTGCAAAGGAAGAGCTGACAGGTTTTTAATTAGATAAGAGTTTTGTGCTTCCTCTCGACCTCATCTACCCGTATCTGCGCCAAGGACTTTGAGGGCGCCCGAGTTCTGCGCGGTGACGACGCTTGCTCCTCCCCTCCCAGGTACAAGGTGACGCAGGTGGAGTTAGGGTTAGGGTTAGGACTTTGACGGCACCCGAGTTCTGCGCGGTGACGACGCTTGCTCCTCCCCTCCCAGGTACAAGGTGACGCAGGTGGAGTTAGGGTTAGGGTTAGGACTTTGACGGCACCCGAGTTCTGCGCGGTGACGACGCTTGCTCCTCCCCTCCCAGGTACAAGGTGACGCAGGTGGAGTTGTTCGCCTTGCTGTGCCGGTTGGCAGACGAGCTGCTCTTCCGTCAGATCTCCTGGATCAAGAAGCTGCCCTTCTTCTGCGAGCTGTCCATCGAGGACTACACCTGTCTGCTCAGCTCCACCTGGCAGGAGCTGATCCTGCTGTCCTGCCTCACCATCTACAGCATACAGATCTTCGGGGACCTGGCGGATGTCACCTCTAAGTACACGCCCTCTGATGAGGAGCTGCAAGGGTACGCTCCTGTGATTTAACCGGCTTTTTTTTTTTTTGCTTTTGCTTTCACGTGATTGGGGATTGTCTCACTTCTTCCTGGCGTGGGTTGTCTCGCCGTCCGTCGTGGTGTCAACCCACTTTTATTCCCAGAGGGCCTTGTCTGGCTGAAGCCTTCATTTGCCTTTTCACTCGCCAATGCGCCTCTACTGCACAAGTTTCCCCAGGCTGTCCCTTCTGTCCCCTTTGCCGTCCCTTGTGATTGTGAACCGTTGTGGCCAGCTTTCTTAGCATTCTCTGCCGAGTTTCCCCACAACTGGGTTTCACTATTTAGTTTTTCTTACATTTTTCACCCGCGTAATTTTGTTAGTGATTTTGGAGAGGCTCCAGAGTCGCTGCAGAGTTTAAGGAGGAATCCACAGGAGTGTAACATAAGATACTGGTCTATCACAGATCGGGTGGGGGGTTGTTTTCTGTGCAGTGCTGTGTAAATTAGGCCTGAATTATCTGGCCTCTCCTGTTTCTCCTCCTAATTTTTAAGGAGATTTATAGCTGTGCCCGCCTCTTGTTGGCTCCAATGCCTCTGCACCAGATGAGTGCACAGCTGATTTACTGGAGTCCACAGCTCGTGCTCGCGCCTAAACGGCATTACACCTTAGTCAAAATGATATTTCACAGTTTAAAACCTGCTCATGAGGGGATGCAAGACATACACTGAGATTGATAAGAGACCGCTCTCATTTTGACCCCTTTAAAGTACCTGCGTTTTGGACTGGGCCTCTTGTTTTCCGTCCCGCTCTGTGGATTTCCCCCTGACTGCTCTCCCTTTGGCCAGCTCTGCACCGGCTCCTGGAGTTCAGTTTCTTTACCTGCCAACCCCTGCTGTATTGGTTGCCAGTGGAACTCTTATAGCGTCTGAGCTGAAAACCCTGCGGCTGAACAGCAGAGGGCTAGCTTTTCATCACAATGCCAGTGAGTCGCGGTATCTCAACACCTGTAGGGTTCCCGCTGGGGTCAGCACTGTTCCCGAGTGGGTTCCTAGCCGTCGGGCCTCTTCCGACCGAAGGGAGGTACAGATGGACAGTGTGGAGGAGGGATAGGGTATGAACTGAGCGCAGGGGGTTATGGTGCTACGTGATAACGCCTGAAAGGGGTCTAAGAGGAAATGAAAGCCCCCGTTTCGCAGATGCAGACGGGCCATCTAAAGGCCTATTGTTCAATGGGGCGAGATCCAAGCTAGGGAGGCTCTCCCTAAGATGAGTAGCAGAGCTCGACACCTAGACTGGCCTTGGCATTAGCCTTGTACCAGAATGAATAAGGGGCGTCCCACCGAGGCTATATGAACAGAGGTGTCGATTGGCGGGGGGGGAAAAATCGACAGCCTACTACTGACAACGCTGCTATTAATTATCCACGGTAGGAGGTTAGCTTGCATTACGCTTGCTAACAAAACACCCGGGACGGGTTTCTCCTGCGCGCTGAGATAAGTGTGTGAACACTTGTGTGACTGCAGTTTCAGCGAGGACGGCATGGAGGTTATGGAGAGGCTGATATACCTGTTTCGCAAGTTCCACCAGCTGAAGGTCAGCAACGAGGAGTACGCCTGCATGAAAGCCATCAACTTCCTCAACCAAGGTAGGGAGAGTGCCGCCCCGCCCGGGTTTTAACATGCTTTTCGCACGGTTTTAACACGCTTTTCACACGGTTTTAACGCGCGTGTCCTCGCCGCCCCACACTCTGCTTCTTTGCGATTTAATGACTAGCCTTTAATGTTTTTGAAACGGATGCGGAGGGAGACGCGTTTGGCGGCAGCGATTAACTCCCTCAACACCCCTTCTCTAACCCCCACCACTTTTCTCTGGGAATATCTCTCAGATATC
Source organism: Hiodon alosoides (assembly GCA_025775065.1). Lineage (NCBI taxonomy): Eukaryota > Metazoa > Chordata > Actinopteri > Hiodontiformes > Hiodontidae > Hiodon > Hiodon alosoides. The sequence goes on from JAOYSI010000007.1 coordinate 2,180,873, forward strand.
CGCGGGTTGACTAACGTGTCCCAGCTCGAGCAGCTGAACAAGCGCTACTGGTACGTGTGCCAGGACTACACGGAGTACAAGTACCCGCATCAGCCCAAACGCTTTCCCGAAATCATGATGTGTCTGCCCGAGATCCGCTGCATCGCAGGTAAGCGCCTCCCAAATCCGACCCAGCCGCTCCGAGGCCGCGCGTCATTCTGCATTAGGCAATACCCGCGCACTGACCCGGCAGTGAACCCGTCAGAGGACTCTCAGATCGCTCGCCGGGTCTTTAAATCTGACCAGTCGCTGCCCGGGTACAAAGTGGGGTCGAAGGGATGGAGCGAAGTTTGGACCTGGGCTCCGATTTTGTTTTCTAAAAGTTTTATTTTTTGTTTTTTTTTCCCCCCACGTTTCAGGGAAATTGGTGAACGTTCCATTGGAACAGCTCCCCCTGTTGTTCAAAGCAGTCCTGCACTCCTGTAAGTCCAGCCTCAACAATTACAGGACAGGGGGTTCCCCGTGTCTGACCACCGGCGCCGCCCCCGGGAACTGAGCCACACCCCGTCAAACTCACCATCAACCAGGAGCGGGTCCCCGAGAGGGACCACACTCCCTTTTTGTGAATGTGACAAGCAGCTATTTTAAAAACTATTTTCAGCTAACTCGTAATATCATCGTAAAACTGCTGTGATATTGCAGCAACATTCTGAGAATGTTATGTATTAGCTGCATTGTCTCTTTATATATTTATTACACGACAGAGCTGAATGTATGATGACCTAAGCAGTGCACATGCTTCTGTACAAACATGCACAAAAATGCACCGGCCTTGGCGGTTTACAAGTGTGTATCTGATTATTTTAATGTTACAGTGTTGCCATTTTTAGGACTAGTTTTTATAGATATATTTTATTTCTTTATTAATAGACAAATGAATTGTGTTTTTATTGAAAAACTACCTCAGGAATATTGCTAGTTCAGGTAACTTTTTTTCTTCTCTCCCCAGTCTAAATTCTTCAGTCTTCTCTCTGAGTCTATTTCGGTTAATTAGCTATTTGCCTAAAATTAAATCAGTGTTTACTAGTTGTTACCAAAGATCTCTCCAATTAAGAGTATGGAACTCCTTCCTCACTATAAATATATATATATATATAACACACACACTCACACTCACACTCACACACACACACACACACATATACACACACACACACACACACATTCACATACTTTTGCCTGAATCGGCGTGATATACATGCCTACTTGTACTGAATAGAACGCCTGGGCTGTTTTACAAGCATTGATTGTATCATACGCTGTTCAGCCGTCAGATGTCCACTTCACAAGGCACAAAATCCCAGAAATCTAAAGGAAGTTCTTTTTTCAGACCAGATCCACCACTGTAATCTAGTTAGGCCTCATGCCAGTGGCAGCTTGACGTTGCTAGTTTTGCAGCCAGCACAGAAAGACTTCACCCTCAGGGAAATGTGAATCCACTAATGTGTTTAGTGTTTTCAATTCTTTTGATATTTGAGTGTATTTTCGATGTTTTACTGCATGAGTCTCAATATTCTCCTGATTATCACCGTTTCTCTGCTCTGGGATTAAATTCAATGTGATTTACAATGAGGAAGACAATTGAGGTCTGGCTGCACAGAATTTGCATTCACATTTGGGCAAATAATTAAAAAAAAGAATACGGGTATTTTCTACAATCCTAGACTGGGGAAAAGAGGGGAAGTCAAGGGAGGGGTGGGTTGGGGGATTGATATACTTTTTTTCTGTTGTTTTTGACCAAAGCTTAAGTGTTATGCAAACTGTTTTAAAGTGCCCCCTCCGATAGGGGGGGTTGCAATGGCGTTGAAGCGGGTCTTGGTCTGATGATTGATAAAGGACCATTGGCGAACGGGGGAGCTCTGTCAGTTTTAAACAGTGCCTTCGCATAATGGCTTCGGTTATTGAGGTGCTGTAAGGTTTCACCTGGCTGTGATAAACATTGCTGACCTGAGATCAGGTTGTTTTTTTTGTTTTTTTGTTTTTTAATGGCCGGAGTGTTTCTCCTTTTTAGAATAGCATGTTTTATTGAAGATTGAACACAATAAAACCTGGATGAGGTGGAGGAGGGCAGTGGTTGCCGTGTTAAATTTGCATATGTGGTGCATAACCAGTTGTTGTTGTTGTTGTTTTTTTGTAATGGGACTCCACTGTCCTGCAATACACTGCCAGGCTAACGGGTGGCCTCGTTGGTGAAGCTTGCTTCATGTCAAAATAAAAGACACAGCGACTCAGAGTGCCGGCTGCAGCCATTCATGGGAGGCAGACACGCACGCTGTTTAAAAGCCACTCAAAGAAGCCATTTTAGTTTGTTTTGAATGATAACATTTTTGAAGTATTAGTGCATAAGTTCAACCTGAGCTATTTCTTCAAAAAAAAAAAAAAAAAGTTTTTTTTCTTTTAGTTTCGAAGCCACGCACCAACTCATTTGGCTAGGTTTTGTCAGGGGTGTGGCTGTGGGATATTGGGGGGTGAGGCAGTATCCAGTGTTTTTGAGGTCGTTTCTACACTGCGAGGACACTGTTGTAAACGTGTGCCCCACCCCAGAACCCCTGCTTGTAGGGCTCTGTTTTGGTCTCCCTCGAGTCTCTGTGGAGTTGTGTTTAAACAGGGTAAATTGAGTGCTTTGTGCAGCATTCAGAGGTTACTCCGATATTGCTATGCCAGAGCATGTGTACGATTAGTAGTCGTAGGTTTTAGGGCATTGTAGGCCCTTGTAGTAGTTGTAAATTGTTTTTTTTGTTTGTTTTTTTTTAAGGTTATTTTTTATTTTATTTTTTTGATAGGGGATTGGTTGAAAGAAGCTGTGGTATTTTTATTTTTCACACCCGGCATATCAAATGCAGTTGTGCCATCTCTTAAAGGGTAAAAAACAAAACAACAAGGAAAACATTCAGGAAAATTCAACGCTTGTAGCTAAGACGTAGCTTCAGCAAATGGCTGCTTTTTTATGTGCCGGTAATAATTCTCCTCTCAAAGAACATTCCAATAGTGCTAAACATACCTTTCGACAAAAACAATGTTTACATTTTGCACCAGACAATGATTTGCGGCGAGTGACAATGGCCGGCATTGTGCGTTTTGTTTTATTCGTGACAGTCATTCAAACTAGGTTCCGTTTTTTTCTTTTTTCCTCCCCCTTTTCGATCCGCAGTCTCCGTCACAGCCTTCCTGTCTACCAGTCCATCATTCTTTACTGGAGTGCGAAGCTTTTTAAAGCATTTCTGCATTCTTACTGGAGTGAAGTGGCAGAACCACATTGCTTATATTTTACCCCTGCAATTCTTTTGGACTTGGGCTTGAAATTTTTACTTTGCGCTAATCTTTATATTAATACCGAATGTCTTGTTTTTCCACTTTTAAGGGTTTGCTTGAAATGTTTTTACCCTATTCATCAACGTGAAGGGCCGTGTTATGTTTTATTTTGAATTCCTTTAGAAAGCTGTCAAGATGTGATCATAATATCTCCTTTGACATGATCACAATTTAAGGTCGTACCCTTAGTGTTTAATCAATGCAAGCCGTTGCCCTCTGATGTCAGCAACATTAGAACACATGGGTATTTGTGAGCATGGCCTCGGCCCGGCTTCTCTATTGGTCAGAGTGCACACTCTGTGCAACCCTCTGAAGCTCAGGGATTGGTCATTTAAAGGTGACCTTGGAGAGGCCCCGGCCCAGTTTGCTGCTGGTTACCACGGTGACCGCTGACCTGCTAAGCGGAAACTCGGGAATAAGCTCACACACCGGTGCTCACAGATGTTTTGATAGGTCTCGAGGAGAGGTAAAAGCACAAGGTCCGTGTTTGCTTCCTGTCCTGCTGAGATTTAGTACTACTGAAAACCGCTCATGCGCCACACAAACCCAAATTGGCTAGATCGTTGTCTGCCAGTTGTTTTTGTTTGTTTATTTTGGTCTGTTCCCACTGACTTTTGAGATTTACCTTTGTTTTTCCTATATTGCGGAATGTATCTGCGCAGTGGATGAGGCGGTTTCCACACTGAGGCTACCGCTTGTGTGGGGATCGTGTCTCATAACGGGACACGGTCGTTCTTATTTATTGTCTCGCTTCTCTTCTCGGAATACCGTTGGTTTCGTCCCTTGTAGTCTTTCCTATGATTCCCGCAAGGAATTCTTTCATTTACTTCTATTGTATTCATATTTATGTCTTGCCTCAATTGTGTACTACCTCAGGCCAAACCACTGGTTACAATAACTTCTGTATGCCTTTAAAGTAGAATGGCAAAGACCATTCAGTTTCAGTTTCCCAAAGTTTACACTTTCCATCCACTCCTGCCTGACAACTTTCATAGTAAAGAGGTTGCAACACAAAACGGTCTACTGAAGGTTAAGCAGATGTGGCCTCCCCTGTTCCTCGGAGACCCTCTGGCTCAGTCCGGCCTTGGCGAATCTGAGAGACCCACCGCTCAATTTCAGCTGAGCTGTGGGTTTTATTTGTTTTGTTTTGTTTCGTTTTTTTTGATAGAGCAGGTAGCAATCACCGGGTGCATGTGTCTCTTTATATTTATGACGCTTTTATCAAAGCTTGATTAGCCTTGGTTTTCCTCACAATGACCCACAACGAGCAGACATTTTATTCTCATTCTCATTATTATTAGGAGAGATTCGTTTCTGTCACAGTGCAGAAAGCTGTCATCATCTGCTGTACCAGAACGCAGCACTGATTTTAAGCATTGATAAGCTCTGTATTATACGAATAATACAAAACTTCCCTGCACAATTTGTATCAGTTTGGATGTAAACTCCTACCTTCTCATCATGCTGCGACACTTTACAACCAGTCGACTTTTGTTTTATTATTTTACATTTTTTTATTTCATAAAATGTTACGGGTACAATGATTGGTTGTTGAAAGACTATCATAAGTGATTTGAATTGAACTGCACAACTGAATTATTATGGAAACGAGGATATGCAAATCAAATTTTATGGGATGTCACCTGGAGCTTTGCGTACAGCTGACGCCTGGTGAAGTGTTCAGAGGGGCGCGTAGCGGGGACTGCAACAATTCTCTGCACATGAGGTACTCTTATGTCGCACAAATCTAGTGTCTCCCTGCGAGTCTAAACAGCCTGGGTTATTGTTTAGCTTATTGTTCAGAATGTACTGTAAACTGCCAGATGAAATCCAGCTCAAATGATGTTGGATATGCAATGAAATGGGTATGATTTTTGTTTGACTGGTTTGCCATCTGTACTTCTCTGAAGTATTGTTTCTTATTGCCTTTTGTTACAGCTCTCTTCTCTGTTACTTTTACTACCTGTGAGAAATGTGACCAATAAGTGTTAAAAAGCATGTTTTAGAATGTGTTAGGACTTGAAACTAAATAAATGTGAATCTTATGCAACTGTGGTATGGTTGTCACTCGGTGTGTTATTGTTTGTTTTTTTTAAATAATTTTTTGAAACAGCTGCTCGGGTCAACATTTATATAACTGATAACAATTATGTGATGTAGTAGGATTCAAGCGCAGCCAGTTTTATTTGCTGTGAAAGCTGACAGGCACCTCTGGTATCCTTCGGGAAATGTTGGGCATAAACTAAATCACCTCGCTATCTTCCTGTTCTATCTGATTGTTCTGAAGTTTATCTAGACAAGTAAATTTAGGAGCTTTGTGTTGGGGACTGTGGGATGTGCGCACTCTGGACTCTGGAGTGTTTTGAGACGGTCAGCAGATTCTCCACGTGCCTCCATGTCCCCATCTGGGAGTCCCTGACCCTATACCTCAGCTGCTCTCCACTGCCGGCTTGCTGGTCTTGAGAAAGCATATCAGTCACGCAAAACAAACAGTTCCTGAGAGGATCGTCCAATGGGGCGCGCCGCCTTTGTTTTCTCTGCCCCGCATCCTTGCCAATAATGATGATCGGGGGGCCCTGGTGCGCACAAACGCACACGCGCGCGAGCGCCTCATACTATTGACGCAGCGATAGTGCTGCTCTGTGGGAATCCCGGGAGATATGGAATTAGCCCGTTGGATTATGGGGATGAGTGGTGGCGGCAATGCGGAAGGGATTCGGCCCAGATGTGCGACATCTGTATCTTGTGCCCAGTGCAGTGCAGTGCAGAGTGGGGTGGGGCGGGGGGCTACCACTTAGAAGGCAGAGAACGGATGTCTTCCCCCTCACCACGGACCATGGCACTACCAGGAGTTGTGAAGAATTGCTGTCTTCCGCTTCAGGAAGCCAAGCATTCAAGAATCCTATCGCAAAACAATTTGTTTGGCTTCTGCTATGATGGGGGGGGGGGCGTTAAATATTATTATTAGGATAACCGCTCTCTGGGCCTTGAGATTCAGACTCTTGCACCCCAAGAACACGAACGGATGGTTGTATTCACAATACTTCCTGGTGCGCAAACGGGATGGCTGCCTCAGACCGATTCTAGACCTCAGTCCGAGTCAAAAGCAGGATGGCGGCCTCAGACCGATTGTAGACCTCAGTCCAAGTCAAAAGCAGGATGGCGGCCTCAGACCGATTGTAGACCTCAGTCCAAGTCAAAAGCAGGATGGCTGCCTCCTCCCACTTAAACCAGTCGAGATTTCTATGTAGCTTTGGATGCAAATGTTGACACAACACTTAGAAACATGTTATTGTGTTTCTGTATAATGCCGTTTTTCTCCTTTTTCTTGTGAAACGACACAGCAGAAATGACACTTGATCATGTCAGATCTTTACTGACTTGTCTACTAATCATTCAGTTTTGATTTAAACAATAGTTTATAACGTTAGCTACAATAAAAAGCCACTGTGCATTTAAAATTGTAGCTAGCTAGCTACGTTAATCTGTGATGTTCATCTCGATATCGATCTGTGCATGCGTTTCTGTACATTATCGTTACGGCGGCGTGCGCGTATGCAGCGGCGTTCGAGTGTACTGTGAACGGGGTCTAAGGGTCCAGTGCCCCGCAACACTCTTTTTTTTTTTTTCTTTTTTTTTGCCTGAACGCCTGTGACGCAATATAGGTTACAGGTTATCTGGGTGGGGGGTAACTCACAGCTGTCATCGAAGGGCCCAGTTGCATCATGTCACTGAACCTGACGGACGACGGGCCACACGCACCAGGCCCATCAGTTATCTCTCTCAAGGCTGCACAGAGAAGGTCCTGACAGTTTGTTCCAATGCAGCAGCCCCCCCCATTTCTACATGACTTTCACTCATATTCTTCCCCCCAAGGATGTGGATTTCCATTAAAATTCCTCTCTTCACCCTTACCGCGAAAGTGACAAAGCCAGAAAGTTGGTACGTTTGCTCTGTGTCAGTGCACGCTTTATCTGGGCAGAACATTGGCCGATTAGCTCTGGAGCAGGGTCTGATTATGATCCCGTGCTTCAGTCACCGCGTGTACACGTGTTTCTCTGCATTTATGTCATGCTGATCCATCATTAAACGCTTTTCAATAACAAGCTCTTAATGAAAATACTTTACAATTTCCACAAAATCTGTTTTACCTGTTTATTTTTTCTTCACAAATATTTTCTCTAAGTTCACTCGGTTCAGTTTAAGCGACCCGACCTATTTCACAAGGCCAAGTGGGAATTTGCTCAATAAAAAGCTGTTTCATTTAAAGAAAATGTATTTTCCTGAAGCACAGTTTCTATATTTAAAAAAAACACCAATTTTACTTTGCTTCTACAGTAGGTCCATTGTTTATTAATGTCTGATCAATTTAGATATTACAGATAACAATTATTATTTTTTTTTTTAATCAAAGGCCCAATGGCGTTCCCTAGAGTGAATAATTTAATCCCTCACAAGAAGCCAGTAAGTTTTCAGTAATGAACCTCCCTGGAACACTACTACTAACGGTCATACCAATGTTATAAATCTGGACACCTCCTCGTGAACACTTTGGACATGATCTTATAGTGATCAGATAGGGGGTTGATTGGCCAGTCCACAAGTCCCTTCGGTTCCCATTGTGTGATGCTCTAAATGCCATAAATGTTCTCCTTCAGGAGATCGCGCAAGGTCTGAGAACCAAAAGCCATACCTTAATTTAGAGAGCACATGGCCTGGGTGAATTCCTTGATGCTAAACTCTGGGTTCCTGCCCACAACAGCCTCCATGCGTCTAGTTGGTCAGGGATGGTGTCCATCAGAGATCTCTCAGTGGTCTTTAAGGAAAACTGCCTCTGGTAGAAGCCTGTGGTCACGTCCCGGACTCCTCTCCAGACACCACCATATCTGAGCTGTTGGTCTAGAATTGGTCAGAGGCTGCCATACTGTCAGGGCCGAACTGGGCCGAACTCAGGTCTAGACTCCTGTTTTAAAATTAAAAAAAAAAGTACTATTTAAAACTTCATACATCATTACAACCTCTGTTTTGATTATGTGATTTTTTTTGTCCTGTCAATATAATATAAGGTCATTGTGATTTTTTAAACAAATTGCTAGCCTAGTAATTTTGTGTTGTGGAAATGCCTACTCCATAATTTCTACAAGAAATTTCATACCCTTAAATGTTTAACAATTCTTGTTGTAATATATAGGAAAAAAAATAAAATGAATGTAAAAATACATATGGCCTGTATACTCTAGTCTGTATACCTGTTTTACGCATCTGTCAGGTTACATGTCAAATATATACTGAGCCTAAATTGTTCCACCCCAGGTAGATGTCCCCTGGTAAAATGAGGAGGAAGGACGATTTCAAAAAATGTTGTGTTTGGAGTAAATAATATGTGTGTCTACCAGGGTGCTTACCTCTGAGAATGGGGGGAAAAAAACCTCCCACTGGGTCTCCTGTTGACCAGAAGGCTTGGCAATGGGTGAAGGCAGCTGCCCCTTGAGCAATGTCACCCTGTGCCCCTTAGGAAGCGCCCTTATCAGAACTGAATGTACAATATCCTCTGCCAGAGATAAAGGCCGGTGATGTTAAAAGGAGACTGCGGGAGATTGAGGGGAAGGCCCAGTGCTGTAACCGGAGTAGGAAGAGACTCACGTTGTGGATCATTTACATCGGGGGATTTTATAGTCTTCAATGCCTTTCTCTGCTACTACATTGAGATTGAGATTCAAATGGCGGATTAATCCTTAATCCGTAAACGGACACAGGGAATTTCCTTACCAGTGATGTCCCTGGCCTGCCTGAGGGTCATGTTTAAGGAAATTTCGCACTGTCTGCAAAAATTGTATTTGGAAAATGGCTCCAGACAGACAAACTTGCCTTTTCAGTACCACACCAATCCTACTGTACATGTGCTGATTAATCTAGGTTCATATGCTGATTGCTATGATGCAAATACATTTATAAAACGAAATTTCGACAAAATTCAATTATAGTATAATCTGACCCTTTCAATCATAAAATTGAATCTTCTTATTCGTTTCTTATTTTAAGATAATTTGGTTCCGGTTGGAATCTAAAATTGAAAATTACAGTTAAGCCAAGTGAACTGATTGTGGGCCCCTTTTGTTGCACACGGCTTGAATTTCACTCCTACACAGTGTATCGGAAGCAGTGTAGCTTCTGTCACACCACTGGAGGGATTCCTTCCGAGTGGCACCGGTTATGACGACTGTGTTGTGAAGAAGATGATTCAGAAGATGATTTTGTCCACATTCTCAGAGGACCGATGGTGTTTTCAAGACAGTTTCTGCACAGGCTTTATCATTACGTCCTAGATTTAAAACGTTAAGGGCAGGTGTAGCACTAAAGCAATGACCTACATTTAATTGATGTTCTTTCAGTACAAAAAAGTTACTTTGTTACATTTGCATCCGAAGCTTCGTAGAAATCACGATTGGTTTAGCCAGTGGGCTCATGCAGTTTCACCGATAATTAATACATTTAAAAAAAAAAAATGCAGTTAGGCATCCACAGTGAGGAGATGTGCTTTCCCACCTTGTATAGTACCAGCATCTACTCAACGTGAAGCCTGACCACGTCATGTTTGGAGAAAGCTCAAGGTTGGGACCATCTCTGCATTGAAGCAGTGACCCCCCGTGTCACATCTGTGTTGTTGGACCACGCACGGGCTCAGAGGAGGGGAGTCGGGGCACGAGCACAGAGGAAATGGGAGAAGCGTCAGAGGAATGCAAAGGAGCAAGGTTACGTCTATCTGGAAGCTGGACAACCCGAGGAAGGGATGGGACGGAGCGAGGAGATGGGCCAAGTGTTATCGGGCCAGGGGAGCGGCGTGTGTCAGGGTCGGGGGGTGAGACATGTGGTGTGTCTCCAGCAGGGCCGGCATGGACCACACCTGTGGAGGACGCGCTCCAGGAACGTGGCGGAGAGGACACGCTTTGAGAAGGGGCAGATAAGGCTGAGTGGACAGCGCGATACGCCTCTCACATCAAGGCTGCAAACGCTCGTATTGCTTGTGGAACTGGCTTTTTTAAAATCACCGTTTCTTTTTTCGGGGATGATCCCTTCTCAGCTTGGGGGGGGGGCCCGGGGGGGGCGGGGGGGGGGGGGGGGGGGGGGGGGGGGGGGGGGGGGGGGGGGGGGGGGGGGGGGGGGGGGGGGGG
>JAOYSI010000007.1:2194776-2209059 GCA_025775065.1 Hiodon alosoides
CCTCTCTCGTCTCCATCCATCTCTGTCTGCCTGTATGTCCCTCTCTCGTCTCCATCCGTCTCTGTCTGCCTGTATGTCCCTCTCTCATCTCCATCCGTCTCTGTCTGCCTGTATGTCCCTCTCTCATCTCCATCCATCTCTGTCTACCTGTATGTCCCTCTCTCGTCTCCATCCATCTCTGTCTGCCTGTATGTCCCTCTCTCGTCTCCATCCATCTCTCCTCCTTTTTCCTTCCTTTTGTCTGTCTTACCCCACCATACTCTTGATCTGTTTTCAGTGTTGTCTCATGCGTGCTTTATACAATGTGAGATTGTTTAGCAGCTGAGTGCCACACCTTTAGTGTCTTTTCCCGAAGTGCAAGTATTTGAAAAATTATTAAATTATGTAGCCTCGTATTAGAGATCTTGGGAAGAGAATGGATGCATTTGGGTGTGTCAAGATAACTAGTGTTTTAATTTAACGAGCCAGTTTAACCATTTGTATCCAGATACCGTTTTGCATCATTGATTTTTCTAAATAGTATGTCTCACGTTTGTGATGACAAATACAGCCAGCTGTGAATGACATTCAGACAGCGTGTGGAGTGTGTGGCTTGTCTCTGTAACCCCTGTCCTTTCTCATTTCTGCTCTGTGTCTGTGTTCTCTGTTCTCTCCTGTTCCTCTTCTTCCCCTCTCTCTCCGCTAGTTCACGGAGGGAAGGGGGTGAGGTTTACCCTTAGCGAGGATACGTACCCAGAGAAGGGTATGTGTGAACTAGGCTTGGCTCCCAAAAGAACAGGCCCCCGAGACCAGGCCAGCTTGCTTACAAGTCTCCTGAGACTGCCTGGCAAACAAATACACAGAACTAAAACAATACATGTGCTATATGTGCTAATCTGACCGGCTGTGCTGCGCACACATCACATCTGTGTTGTGTGCGTGCATTGAACGCAGAATGGTGTGTGTATCACACAATAAACAAATACGTTTATTATCCGAAGTTTATTCACTTCTGAAAAGTGAGTGAGCATTTGCAATTGGCCGCGAGTGGAGAAGTATGTGTTTGTGCCTGTTGTCAAAGCCACAGCCTTACGGTCTGTTTCTTAAGGTCTTGACAGCATCAAATTACTGCCTGTTTTTTCTGAATATGTAAGTGGTGATGATAATAATGACCTCAGTTTGTCTGGAGGGGCTCTGCCCAGGGCTGGTCCCTTATTGCCAGTGAGAGGTAATAACATCCAATCAGCTATGCCCTCAAAGTTGCACTCTCTGTCACAGTCAGTTGGCATTCTCCTTTTTTGCTCACTACAGTTACAGTCAGGAAGCAGTCCGCCCTTCCAGTAATCACAACTCATGAAAAAGAACATTTCCTAATGAAGGCGAATATAATACCTGGTTTCTTAAACACTCCTCGGTTCTGGTCCGCTGAGTCACCCGTATCGTCCTGTTTATACTGCACTTTCGTTATCTTAATGGAGGCACGCAACGTGAGTTATGGTTGGGAGTCCAGGCCTTGCCCAGAAGGAGCCCGGTGCATTTCTTCCTGTTCCTTATATTTACCGGATGTAAACAGCACGTTTTATGTGAATTACCATCAATTATGAGTCTACAGCCATTTAGCAAGACATGCTGGAGGGGCCCTGGATCATGCTGGCACCGATTCCTGGCTGTGCCGGAACAAGGCCTTTTCAATTCATTAGTGCCTGGTGTGGGCTCCAAAAAGCCAACCATTTGTTAGCCAACCCGATGTTTATTTGTAGGAGTGGTTGTATAACAAAGCTGCGGAGGTTTTAGCTCATTTACCAGAGCCCTTTTAGATCCCTTTTTATAGCTCTGTTTTACATTAGGTGGATTAGCTTCGGCCTCCATGGTTTCCTTTGGAGGAGTTTAATCAGGAGATGGGAGTGACAGGGAACAGCACCACTGACAGGAAGTGTATTCCAGAACCCACATATAACCGCTCACTAAGCAAATGCTCGAATCCTCCAGGCCACAGATACTTTGATTTAAGAATCCAGTAATGGATATTGCAGAACCACAGAATGATCTCTTCTGACCAAAAGCTTTTCAAAGCCCCTGAATGCTTTCTCTTATACATCTAAATAAAATTTTTTTTTAAAAACCAGCTCATGCAGAATTATGTTTAAAGGTGACGTGGGGCTCCCTCCTTCCCAGAGACTGTGATCAGCCACCTCCTGACAAACTGAGCATCTGCCTGAGAGGAGCCCCCTGCTGGGCCACATAGCATGCGTCCTCTTTGCTTTCCTGAGCCAGCAGCATCCATTGGCGGCCTGTTCTGTCCACTGTCTGTAAATAACAGCACTCTACAGGGAGAGGCCGGGCCCCTGGAGCAGATGGGGTGTGCGTTTGCATTGTATTGGAACAACACTGCGAACCTGCAGATTAACTCAATGCAATCGCAGGGCCTGCTACCTCCCTCACCTGGGAGCTGCACTCTCAGAACCCCTGTCTTTAGGTGTGGTTGTGCCTCTCACAGCCCTCTGGAGGCCCGGGGTCAGACAGGAAGCCCTAACCCACATCATGCTTGCTCTGGGCCAGGGAAACACAGAAACAGGAACGCCTGGATATGTTTGAGCATGTGAACTCACCTGCGCTGGAGAACTAAAGACCACTGCTGGACCACATCCTAATGTTCCAATGACCTCTGATCCTACCTCCAACAGTGGGTGATTGAGTTTATATGGATTTGTCGAGACATGCATAGACAGATCATATTGAGATTAAATGCTTCCCCACATATACCATTGAATAAATAACATTAAATGGATCAGGTTTTAAGTTATGTCATGTTGGGGAGCTGCAAATGGCAAAGTTAGGAAAGTCACTCTTCCGTCTCCCAAAGAAGGAATAATGATAATCATCATAGCACCACCTTTGGGGAAGTAGTGTGTATTTAAGGGCTTTGCTTGCTCCACAATGCTGCAGGAAAAGTCTTCTTTCTTTTTTTTTTGCATGTTAGTGTTAGCAAAGCCAGTCAGTTTCCACAGTTTCCGAGGCAGTCATAGCTGTGACTTCTGCATGAAACTTCTCACGGCCCAAGCAGCACTCGAAGGCCCATTTCAACACCCTGCATCATTACTGTACAGCAGCTGACACTGGAAACATACGTGCCAGCAGTGCAGTAAAATTCACATAATCAGTGGCTGAGTTGCCATTCCACGACTTGCATGAAACCCGTGGTCCCATGAACAACGGAGAGCCTGAATGAACGCGTCTGCAATAGCAGTGGAGCCTACGTGCATCTCGGCGGGAAGTGACTTCTGTCCCCTCCCTCCCAGGGTCAGGTGTGGATGAGGCCGTGGGAGAGGTGTCCATCCACGTGGAGATTTTCACCCACCCCAACACCGGCGAGCACAAGGTCACTGTGAAGGGTGAGTGTGACCTGTTTTACCACCGCCCTGAAAGTGGTGGCATCTCCCCTGTGCTTGATCTGTCCCCACTCTCCCTCCTCCTCAGTGGTGGCTGCCAATGACCTGCGATGGCAGACCTCTGGAATATTCCGGCCCTTCGTAGAGGTTTACATCATTGGCCCTCACCTCAGTGACAGGAAGAGGAAGTTCGCCACCAAGTCGAAGAATAACAGCTGGGCCCCCAAATACAACGAAACCTTCCCATTGTGAGTCTGCTTGATTACTTCGTCTGCTGCTGAGGCTTTGATCCATTAACCATAAACTTCATTTAGGAGCTTGACATATTTATTGATTCAGCAGATAAGCATGTATTAAATACGCCTGCGTCTAGTTATTGAATGAAGTCATCAGTAGACACAGCTAGATTTTGTGCACTTTCAATACGGATCAATAAAGTTCTGCTACTACTACTACTATAAGGAACTCTGGGGCTCCCATACAATATAAATGTGGAGCGTTCATCTCTGCCCCTCCCCTCCCTCTAGCACCCTTAGCAACGAGGCGGGGCCGGAGTGTTACGAGCTGCAGGTGTGCGTGAAGGACTACTGCTTCGCGCGGGAGGACCGGACGGTGGGCATAGCGGTGCTGCAGCTGAAGGACATGATGACGCGGGGCAGCGTGGCCTGCTGGCTGCCGCTGGGCAAGAGGGTCCACATGGACGAGACGGGCCTGACCGTGCTGCGCATCCTGTCCCAGCGCAACAACGACGACGTGGCCAAGGAGTTTGTCAAGCTCAAGTCGGATCAGCGCGCCGCCGAGGAAGGCAGGGGCAGCTAAGGGCCTCACAGTGCCCCTCTCGTGCCCCTCTCGTGCCCCTCTCGTGCCCCCTGTTCACTGCCCTCTGAGGCAAACAGCCCATGTACATACAAACGCTCATTACAGGGGACGGCCTGCCACTAGGACTTCCATGTCTCCCCACTTTCCTTCTTTTGCCTCACAGATGCCAATCTCTTTCCAACTTTCTTTCCATGCCTCAAACACGAATTTGTCTTTGTCAACTACTCATCACTTAAGAGTCTAAAACACACACCGACACATACTTCTGCTTCTCGCCTTTCCCTCTCTCCATGAAACGCACATATTTCTCTGCCTTGTGTTTTCTTCTGAAACATCAGACACTAACCGATTGTATTCTCCTTTTTAAACACGTAACTTAACATATAGAAATACTAACGGTCAGGAGTGTCCTGCACTGTAATAATGACACAGAATCACATTCTCTCACTCATCCTCATCTTCATCAAGTCTCAAGTAAAACGTTCAAAACGTTTTACGAAGGTGAAATGTTTAGAACACCTACCGTGGAATGAATGATGACAATCTGAAGAATACAAGCACTCAAGGGTCTGTAAAATTCCCCACTTTATTCTCCCCAGGCTCTCTCTTGTTCCTTCCTGTTGCTTAGTGATCTCCCTCCTCTAGTTGTCCTCCTGTCCCGTAGATTTCTGCAGAACTGCACTCGCCGGATACTTTATCGCGCATGCGCCGTTGATGTAGGCTTCCCAGGCCCCACTTTTTCAGTGTGCTCGTGGTTGCTAGGTTACGTCACTGATCCCTGTTGTCCTGCACCCACTTTCTCTCTTCTCTGCAGAACCCCAAGCGGGAACAAGCTTTCCCTAAAGGCTGTCTAATGTCCTGGACTGGACCAAAACGTACCCGCCATGTCAAAACATTGGGAAGAAAAGCACTGCTGGGACATACCTAGGTTCCTGTTTACAGGGTGGCTGTCGTAAACCCTCTCACAAAAATTGTCCCTTGTGCACTTCAGGTGGAAACCCTCCTGTGTTGGAAATGGTACAGAGACAGGGGGTGATTATCATTATCACGCAGTGTCTTAACTGACCTAGGTTGTGGATTTTGCACTTGGCCTTTATTGTCGATGTCTGCCTTTCTGCTGTGGTTTCCCCTGCATGTAGAAGTGTTGCCCTCCAGCACTGTGACTCATTCCATGTGCCCTTGTTGACGGGTTCACAGAACCTCGTGTAGACACCTGTTGCCTGTTTGCCTATATATCTGTGCACTGTCCGCATTTGTATAACAAGAACTACATGCCAAAGGTGTAGACTGCTTTTCTCAGTTTATTTCGCTCCATTGTGAGTTTCCAGGCTGCTTTTGGATGTCGTCTGCTTACTTTAAAGGAGCACTTTCCACCACAAGCTCCTCTGACTTTTAGGAACTGCAGTGGAGCCATATGTCCCAACGAAGAACAGCGAGAGTGTGACGTATGCTTTTTTGTATGTGAAAGACTACTGAGCGAACGTCAAACTGGGAAAGCGCAGAGAAGGCCTCGTAGGGAGACGCTGCTGTGGAGGAGCAGGCCGCACCCTACGTCGGAACCCCGTGACCCGTGGGCGCAGACCCGCTGCTCGTGCCCTGGAGGTGACATCGCTCTGGTCCTCCTGAGAGCGATATGGGGGCTCCTCGCTGGGGCTGTCTCGCTAGAGGAGGAATTAGCCGTGGTGCTTATCTGTGTTCACATTAAACCTGCAGATAAACTGCAATAGAATTATAGTCCTAGGTTATTTTTGGAAAATCTCACTATTGCTTCATTGAGTCATTAGTCGTACGACTGATTCTCAGAGCTTTGTTTCGCAGTCATTTGTAATTGAAGTCGTATGAGCTGGATGTGAGTGTAGGTGCCCACAGGTGTGCAAAAGCAAGGGGGATAATGCTAAGCCAAAGCCATCAAAATGACTGAAAGAGACACAGTATTTATTGTTGGGTGCATTTTGAAGTCCTGCTGTTTGTGATACCCTTTTGAATGTGGTTGGCAACACAGGCTGTTGGTGTTTCCCCAACCATATCAATCCTGAGAAGTTTTTCCCTCACTGATATCTATGCATTTAAGTTAATATAACTTAACTACTTAGACCAGTCTGGTTTGAACCGTCTTGAAATGTTTACAGTGTGAATTATTTGTATCAGCACAAAATGTTTGTCAGGTCATGTGATTTGTTCCTTAACAATGGGCCAAGTGTTTGAACTGTATCTGCTATTAGGTAGACGGAGGGTTAATTTGTTATGGCCTTATTTAAACATGAATAATTTGCCATTAGCTGTCGTGTTGGTTACAATTGTACTGAATGTGGTCAAGGACACTATTTACAGAATGTACTCTGTTTAAAGGTTGCAGTAGTTTGGAGACGTGCCCCACTTCAATATATAACAACAAAGCATTACCTCACAATCGGTGAAAAGAATGTAGAAATACGTTTCCTAATCCTGGCTCTGGAGGCTTACAGTGTATGCTGGTTTTTGTACCTGCCAAGTCCATCTAATTCAGGATTGATTAGGATGTTTTTTGAATACAGAGTCAAGATTTTGACCTGTTATAAAAGTTTGGAATAAAACTAAAGCTGTTGGATATGCATGTTTGCCAGTGTAAATTTAAAAGTAATGGCAAACCTTAAATTTGTGATATTAAAAAAGAAAGGTCAACTGGTCTGTAAACTGATATACTCAGGCTCATTTCAGATTTTCAAAGGTCAATTAACAAAAAATAAGAACGTATAATTTTCCTTTTACCTTCTACACACGTGTTTTTAGTAAAACTTTAGGCCGCTTTTAATGAATAATTCATTCAAACCTATTGGGTTTTCGAAAAACCAGCAGCTACATTGAGCTCTGAGGACCAGGATTAGAAAGCTCCGAAGTGGAAAACCGCTGTAACATTTGTGGCACAATGTGGGCAGATCATTGAAAGTGCTATGATTTCAATTGATGACCGCTCCACCCCAACACTTTCACAAGCCTTCGCACATGTGCAAACGCGCACACACGCACAAATAAAGGAAAGGGCATGCATGCACGTCCATGCACCAACCAACCACCTTGCAGACACGGTGATGCCCTCGGTGTACATAGAAAGACATGCATGATGGGAAACGTCTTTCTCGTTCCAGCACGCGTCAATGTCAGTGGTCAACTGTTGACTGTTTTTCTTTTTTTCTTTGTTGTTTTATTTACTTGAATATTTCAGTGACGATATCTTTATTTTTCCAAGGCTTGTGAATATATAAATATGACCATTGTGTATGTTGTGTGTACGAAGCATGAGAGGGTTTTTTTTATACTGGAGATCTTTATAATTTTTTTATGATCGTGATCTTTCCTATAGGGATGGAGATAACGGAATGCAGTGTCGCTGTGATCCGCCTCCTATTAAAATGTGTATATATGACTCATCTCTGCACTTCATTGTGTCATTCTCTCTGCCTCCTAAGCAATTATATCAAAACATGTCATATTTTCACACTGTAATATTTGCAATGTGGGATAGTTGTGATCCACACCTGTTTCAATATAAAACTGAAATATTATATTTCTGAATTAGAAAAAGTCCAGACAAGCACTAATATTGAGACAAAGCTTGTTAAACTTAGTTATCGATATGAATGCAGACAGTCACTGTTACAGGCGAATGTGGACATGCTCTGGCCAGTAACACTAACACAGACAGACACAGGCTGACAGTTCATCTCGTTCACCATAACAGGCTTGCAGCCCAACACAGGGAACTGCGCACAGCAGCTGACGCATGGACACACCTCTCGGGCACATTCTGATGACACACATTCATCCAGGTTCCCATGGACACTTCCATGCCTCGACATGGCAGTGCCTGCGCCTGTAGGCAAGGCAGAGGCTGACAAACATTGGCCATACAGCCTCAGAAGGGTGTCACTGGAGGGCTGAGTGGTTACTTTTTGGGTCAGGATTTCTCTACCTGACAGCCCAGGTGCAGCAGGGTTTTCTGTGTTCTGCTCTTTGCCACCTCAGCGGTAGGACAGCCAGTGATGCACTGAGCTTTTCGCTCACTGCTCATCATTCACTCGTCAACGAGCAATGAGTGAAACACAGCGTATTCAGAGGGACTTTGACACCTGCCCCCACACTGGGTATTATCGCCTGAAGACATTATTTACAGTACTGCATCTGGAGGGGCTATGGTCAACAACCCTGGTCTTGGAGAGAAAGCCAGTTGCTTGATTTGTTTCACTAAAACCTTTTCTAATATTTTTACTGTATTATGTTATCATGTTACACCACATAATATTAAAGTATTATTTCGTAGGCATTATCCTGGCATTTAAGTTAGTCAGACAGCCGTGAATCACTTACACGGACTCATGCTCGTTCACGTTGAGTAACATCATTTTGCAACTCATGCGAGGTGCCTGTTTGCATAACGTTGGCATCATTTTCCTCCGACAAAACTGTCTGTCAGTTCTGGTTACGTTCAAGAAAGTTCATAAAAGTGGCACATATATATTTTACACTGACAGAGAAAATTAGAACAACTTGTTAAAATAAGAAAAGCAATAATGTGTGTTCATGGCTTGCCAATAGAATTTAAAAGCATTGGCCCTGCATACCATTTGCGTTGCCATCGTTGTTGACTAGAATGAAATGAAACTGAGTGAAATGCATCACTGTAGCAACACATTCCAAGCTCGCTAAGAGTTCTACACCCACCGTTTTGGCACAAGTTTGTCCCAGTAAGAAAGGCAGACCCCCACCTCTTCATTGCATCGGTTGTAAGAGTGGGATTGGACCACTCAAATCTGACTGAGATTCGATGTGCAAATTATGATGCCTCGACCAATGGAATAACTCTCCATTAGGAAGGGCTGTCACAAGACAGCAACAGTAATGTCCTCGGTCACATGATATAACCTTAAACGCTGTGAAGCCTGCAGACTTGTGATACTTTTGCTTAGGAAAGTCATGGCTTTGGTGTGGGAGACCAAAGTTTGAGTTGTGTTACTGCTCCTCTCACCTTTTGCCACAGTACAATCCGCAAAATGTGCAATGTGTAAAAATGGGTAATAAAAGTTATGGTGAGATTAATAAATACCACAAATATATTAATGAGGCAGGAAGGCTGTTGTTGATATTTTGTGTTTAAATGTCATTTTATGAAAAACCTATATTCAATATTTATCCCTGACCCATGTTCCTCTGTTTCCCATTGATTTCTCTAACATTATGTAAAAACTAATATTTATTGTTACCCTTGTTGTGCTGTAGCGCCCTAGTGTGTCATAAGACAGAAGTGCAGTCTGCAGAACACTTTCTCTTTATGGCTAAATCAATATTAATCAAAATGTCGTCAATGTCATCAGCACCTAAATATCTGCATAATCATAGTAGCATGCATTCATTCTGTTTTTTTTCCATTTATCGTTCTTGCACAAAACTCAAATATTGAGCACAATTCAACCTTAAACACTAAAAACAAGTGTTTGTGTCTAAATTAAATGAGCCCATGTCAATCAAACTAAAAGCTTTTGTTTGCAAAAGACACTGATATCTTAAAAAAAATGTCCTGTCAGAAAATGAATTTTTCTGGTTTCCGATTACATACACTCAGGAAATTAGTGGGGAAAATTTGCCGGTGGAGGATTTATTTTTATTTTTATCAAATTCACTTTGGAAAATGAAATATGTTCAGTGCATAGCGACAAAATCAACTGTAAAACTATGCCATGAATAAAATATGATAGATTGGCCTATTGATTGGATATGTTGGAAAGGCTGACCAACCGCAGGAGATACGGGGTGAATTTCATTGAGCCAACTTGAATGTACCTACTTAATAAGGAGCATAATTAAGCATGTGTGTTGCCATCTCCAGAAATAACGTTTCCCATGACATCTCTGCTGGCCAAAACAACACAGCATGTGTGTGAGGTTTTCAGATAAAATATGAATTAGTCTCATACACCAAAGCAAATATGATAATGTCAGCTCTTGTTACGTACAGATCCAAGGCTAATCCATAGCTCTCCGTGGTGTTTCAACCATAATATTTTCCGTTCCTTTGCCAGAAATTTATAGTCTCTGCCCGCCCTAAAGGACGGTATTTGACCATCGTCTGTCGATAAACTGACACAGATAGGATGCTATTTATCAAGCCATTACAGACAGTGCTTGTTGATTATAGCCTCTTCAAGAGATTCCCCCATATAGTACTAACTCTAATCCCACCAAGTCAAATCTAGACCATCTAAATAAGAAAGTCTAGATCAGTGATTTCTAAATTGTTAGAGAAAACAACTAGAATTATTATAAAATCCATAGCCATAGCCAGGGTTATTAAAAGAATATCGTAAGACATTGGTATAACATGTACATAAATTCCATGGACCGCATTTTTCAAAGCCCTGGTCTAATGTTCATTTCATAGAATAGGAAAAACAATTCGTTTTAAATGTGTTGAGAAATAAAACGTTTTATTTTAAATAATGACTTCATCTCACTCTAATATGGAAAAGTTACACAACATGATTCACTTAAAACTGGGGGGGGGGGGACTTCTGAGCACTGCTGTGTTGTATGCTACATCACTCCGACCAAAATCCTTTAATCTGAAAAACAATAAATATTTTAATGTTGCACTCATTCTGACAATAGTGTAATGTGATTTGCGGATCTTATTTGAATGCTTTGATATAGTAGTCAAATTATTTTAAAAGATAAAAGTCAGATGTTTTGAGCAAGGCGGAATTATAACCAACGATTTGAATCCTTCTCAGGCAAGCACGTCAAAAAAAGGATAGGTTATGTGGTGCCCCCTACTGGGCTACCGACTACGCCAACCTTGTTCAGAACTGAATTACTGAACGGTGACCAGTGGTCGTAGATTAAATGATCATTAAAAGTTCATAAAATATATATCTTTTTGTTTGGATCACACCATAAAACAGTAAAAACAACAGATGACAGAACTCAATGGCTGTTAAAAAAAACAGCGATGGGCCAATTTCACAAGAATCGGAAATACGCCATTGCTGGGTAAACCTACTTCCGCTACAGTTACAACTACCGCGATTTCTATGTTGAGGAAAAAATGAAAGATACATCACAGCTTCTCTCTTCACCCTGCTGCAAATCAGTTTCGAGGATGTTACCCGAATTGTTTTACAGAACTCTTCCGCCTCAGAATCAAGGCTGAGGAAGGGCTATACATTCTTCGTTGAAGAGTTTATTCACGGTTATCAAGGTAAGTTAACAACCAGCAGGGTTCACACACAGTAAGGAAAAGTTAGGTATTTGATTTTAGTAATTTCCACGTTTGGATTAGTATGGAAAAAAGAAAACGGAGTATGGAAAATATTTTTGTTTCCAGACTACTTCCCCTGTTCTGTTTTCTAAAATATAAAATTGAGAATTTCTAAAAAAATAAATGTATCATGCATGCAGAGTTTTTTTCAAGGCGTTTGGAGCTGGCACCCAGTTCTGCCAAAAGGTTTTTACAATTGCATCTTACTTACAAAGAAATATCAAAACTATTTTCTAATACTTCTGAACTGACTAGAAAAGGTTGAAATTGGTTGAAAAGTTTGCAAGATGTGTTAACTGGGATATGGACATTGTGGTGTCCACGCTGCTGAGGCAAATGTTAAGTTTGTAAAAGGTAAGTATCCGAATGGTTTTATACTTAATGTAGACAAAAACTTGTACATGTACAATACTGATTCATTAATTGTCCTGACGGGTGTGAACAAGACAGTGTAGATCAAGTCTATGCTAGTTAAATGGGTCAGTCCATTTACTTTTTGTCCAATACGCAGTGATGCAATGAATACGGATTAACCAGTGTCATTAGGGCTGGGCGATATGGCCAAAAATGTTTTTACGATGAAAAATGTCATATCAGTTGATATAGATAATTATCACGATAACTGTCAAATCATTATTTCGTTCAAGTTTAAAGGCTGATTTTTGCTCCTGAGTGAAAGTTGAAGAAACTTGGGTAATTGGTGTTTTAGAGTATTGTTTATTGTCAGAACATGACAATTGCCAAACAGTGGATCATTTCACAAAGCTGAGGTAGAACATTCAAAACAATTATAATGATAAAATCTTTTTTTCAACATAATAATGTCCAAGAGTAAAATTAAGTAAAATCCCTTTTCAGTCCTTTTTCCTAAACAAAATAAATATCTTAATGGATTTAGCCTAATGTGTTGCCAACTCCACTGTTATTTCCGCTTCTTGCTGTTTGAGGTCACTGTTCACCTCGGCTGCTTTGCACTTCTGTGTATTTTCACTGCTCTTAGACTTTGCTAAACAAACCCCCTTTGGCAAGTCTTTTTTGAAGACTTAATGAGAGTGCTGGTTTAATACCGTCACTTAATTATTTGCCACAAGGAAAGGGCATTTACACTAAAACTGATACCAACGAAAGGATCCGGTAGGACTGGGCGATAAAACGATATGTCGCAGGAAAAGAGGTATGCATTGCGCGGGTTAAGTTGCACGGTGAGAGGCCAGCACAGACACCGTGGCTTGCCGGCTTGTAATTGGAGCGGAGTAAGCAAAATGAGCGAAACCGAAGAAATTGCAGTGCCCATGACCAGCTCGAAGGACCAGGAAATTGCCGTCAAGGAACTAAAGAAAGGTCACTCGCTTTATTCAGTCATTACACAACAAGACTCATTTCACTTACAATTCAAATTAAAGCTATTGGATGATACTTCGTTGACAAAAATGTTATTGCGTCCCTTCTGATTGGTCGAAAATTTCGGCCCTTCTAGTACCTGGTACCAGACAAATAATCGATACGAACAGTGCAAACTCACAGAATAGAAAAATCCCAATCCTCAATTATTACTTGAATTATTATACTTAAGGGATCAATTTCCTTGCTTTATAATGTTCTCATTTGTGGGAATGGTCGAAAATTTCAGCCCTTCTGATGGTCGAAAAATTGAGCGATCTGCTTGGTTGAAAATTTCGGGCCATCTCATTGGTCGGAAAAATGGAGCCATCTGATTCGTCAAAAATTTCAGGCAATCTGATTGGTCGAAAAAATTGAGCGATCTGATTGGTCGAAAATTTCGGCCCATCTGATTGGTCGAGAAAATTCGCCCCTTCTGATTGGTCAAAAAAATTGAGTATGGCAGTACTTTTATTTTTCTGAGGAAAACAGTTTTTTCCACTTGAAAGACCTGTATTGAAATGTGTAAATATTCTGTGACTTATAACATGAATTTTGCTC
The DNA here is from genome assembly GCA_025775065.1 of Hiodon alosoides. NCBI lineage: Eukaryota > Metazoa > Chordata > Actinopteri > Hiodontiformes > Hiodontidae > Hiodon > Hiodon alosoides. The sequence goes on from JAOYSI010000007.1 coordinate 2,208,193, forward strand.
TATTATACTTAAGAGGTCAAACTCTTGAAAAATTCGACCGAAAATTTCAGACGATCTGATTGGTCAAAAATTTCGGGCCATCTGAGTGGTCGAAAAAATTGAGCACTTCTGATTGGTCGAAAATTTCAGCCCTTCTGATTGGTCAAAAAAATCGGCACTTCTGATTAGCAGTACTTTAATTTTTCTGAGGAAAACCGTTTTTTCCACTTGAAAGACGTGTATTGAAATGTGTAAATATTCTGTGACTTATAACATGAATTTTGCTCTATTATACCTAAGAGATCAATTTCCTTGCTTAATATTGTTCTCATTTGTGGATTTGGTCGAAAAAATTGAGCGATCTGATTGATCTGAAAATTTTGGGCCATCTGATTGGTCGAAAAAATTGAGCGTTCTGATTGGTTGAAAATTTCGGGCCATCTGATTTCAGAAGATCTGATTGGACGAAAATTTCGGGCCATCTGATTGGACAAATATTTCTGGCCATCTGATTGGTCGAAAATTTCAGGAGATCGGATTGGACAAAAATTTCGGGCCATCTGATTGGACAAAAATTTCTGGCCATCTGATTGGTTGAAAAATGCAGCGATCTGATTGGTCAAATTTTGGACCATCTGATTGGACGAAAATTTCGGGCCATATGATTGGTCATAAAAATGGAGCCATCTGATTGGTCAAATTTCTGGACATCTGATTGGTCAAAAAAATTGAGCGATCTGATTCCTCAAAAATTTCAGGCAATCTGATTGGTCGAAAAAATTGAACGATCTGATTGGTCGAAAATTTCGGCCCATCTGATTGGTCGAAAAAATTCGCCCCTTCTGATTGGTCAAAAAAAATTGAGTATGGTAGTACTTTTATTTTTCT
>JAOYSI010000007.1:2209159-2229305 GCA_025775065.1 Hiodon alosoides
GAGGAAAACAGTTTTTTCCACTTGAAAGACGTGTATTGAAATGTGTAAATATTCTGTGACTTATAACATGAATTTTGAATTTCGGCCCTTCTGATTGGTCTGATTTGCTCTGTTATACCTAAGAGATCAATTTCCTTGGTCGAAAAATTTCGGCCCTACTAATTGTTTGAAAAAAAATTTAGTATGGCAGTACTTTTATTTTTCTGAGGAAAACAGTTTTTTCCACTTGAAAGACGTGTATTGAAATGTGTAAATATTCTGTGACTTATAACATGAATTTTGCTCTATTATACCTAAGAGATCAATTTCCTTGCTTTATATTGTTCTCATTTGTGGATTTGGTCGAAAAAATTGAGCGTTCTGATTGGTCGAAAATTTCGGGCCATCTGATTGGACAAATATTTCTGGCCATCTGATTGGTCGAAAATTTCAGGAGATCTGATTGGACAAATTTCGGGCCATCTGATTGGACAAAAATGCAGCAATCTGATTGGTAAAATTTTGGGCCATCTGATTGGTCGAAAATCAATCAGATTGACTGATTGGTCGAAAAAATTTAGTATAGCAGTACTTTTATTTTCTGAGGAAACCATAGTTTTTTCCACTTGAAAGACGTGTAACATGAAATTTCCTTGCTATATATTGTTCTCATTTGTGGATTTGGTCGAAAAAATTGAGCGATTTGATTGGTCGAAAATTTCGGGCCATCTGATTGGTCGAAAATAATTGAATATAGCTGTACTTTTATTTTTTTTGAGGAAAACAGTTTTTTCCACTTGAATGATGTGTATTGAAATGTGTAAATATTCTGGGACTTATAAAATGAATTTGCTCTATTATACTTGATCGATTTCCTTGCTTTATATTGTTCTCATTTGTGGGAATGGTCGAAAATTACGGCCCTTCTGATTTGTCGAAAAATTTCAGCCCTTATTTTTTTTATTTATTGTTGATGCAGATGTACCACTTCTCATCGTATATGGAATTGCATTGGAGTGTGGACTGAACAGCCATGATGGGCAAATGCAAGTTTTCCGAGGGCTGGCTTGACAATCCCAAATATAAAGCCTTGTGTGCTAAGAATTCCAAATGGGGAAAAGACAGCTAGATGCAAACTTTGTGTTGTCTGGTCAGCATCCTCCACACCCAGAGTCACAACATTTATGGCCCTACCCAACGTGAAACCAAGACCGACCACAAGTAATGAATCCAGAAAACGGAACACAGAAAAAACAAACACAGAAACGGAAGGTATTACAGGATGAGGTGGACCAACTCAAGATGAAGAGAAGAAAGTTTCAGTCCAACATAAATACACTTCTGACATCTGCAGATGAACTTGCAGTTGAAGCAGAAGCCACTGACAAGATCTCTGTGCTTGCAAAATCACATGCCCTTAGGAAAGCTGCAAAATATAAAGAACAAGATCTAATAAAATATGACAAATATGAAAAGAAAATCAATTAAATAAACTTTGAGGGTGTATCCTAGCCATGGCAGTACTTCAGACCTGTATGTGTGTTCGTTCCTCTTCACAATCTCACAGCGGTTCACACTGCGCTTTCTAGTTTAAGAGACCAAGTGGGGTTTGAGGCTAAAAACAAGTCAATGGGAGAGTTCTTACATTTTTTGTGACTGATTTTACATTTTGTTCTTATGTATGTTAAGGTCTCAAAAGGCATTCTTTTAATGTAGGATTATTCATTATTTTATTTCTAGTTATTTGTTAAACAGTGTTTACAAGTATGTTTTATGCTTTACACTATCTAACAGCCAATGAAGCAAAGTCAATGGACTCTAGTTCTCTTTTCTAGTTCCCTGGTGAATTGTACATAAACATCCCTTATGTTGCTGTAGGTGTTGAAGGTTTACAGCTATTTAAATTTACATGACAAAAACTGAATGACATTGCACTGTTTTGGCATTGCAGTTTTAATAAAATGACACGCATTGAACTTGTCTGGGTTTGGTGTACATTTATTTGTATGAGCTACAGTACCTAGCTACAATCTTACGGCAATTATTTGGCAACATAATAGCATACGTAGTCAGAATTTAACATACATGTTAACAGTTGGATTTAAAAAACATTTTTCACTTGTTAAATATGGTCTGAAAAATATTGTACCTTTGAGTGTGGAAAAGTATGGAATTTTAAAACCAATAAGACAAAGTACAGATAATTTACCCAAGTGATGATGGTCCTGCTTACTATGGCCATAATGGTGGATTGTGACATCAGACACACAAAACCTGCTAAATACAGTTGGGGACTCCAGTGAAATTTTCTTCAGTCTAGCCTCCAGCTCTGCGATGTATTCCGAGGTCTCATCCAATGCAACTACAAAAACAAGAATCATATCATTAGAGTAAGTTAAAAAAAAAAAAAAACTCAAATACATTATTACCCATCATAGAACTAGAAAATATGTCTATTATTGCCACACTGGCGTTTTCATTATGAACTACAAAATAATGTACTACTTTTCAAGTTCATAATGTAAACATTGGAATATTGCACGTTGTATTTAATGTTACCTAGGTCCAGGTTCTGACTCCCGAAGTAACCCAAGACTACAGATTTTGTATGTCTCCTTTATTTTACACACCTATTCTACTCATGTGCTTGATGACTAATATAGGATCAAATAAAGGAGACATAGTGGTAACACACTAGCGGCCAGTTGTTTTGCACAGCTCGTAAGAAAAAACTATTAACCATGTTAGTTCTGAGTATTGCACATCACATCACAGCTTATTTACACTTTACAGTAAAGAGTAAAGACACACACATTAACAGACGCTTACCGGCAGGGGTGTGCCGCATAGTCATGGTACTTGACGCTAGTTTCAAAACTAGTTGAGACATCCAGTCCATGGTCTTCGGGGCTCGCACATCTATTCCTTGTTGAGCACTAGATGCCTCAAAGGCAGACTGGGTTTGAGGTGGTACATAAAAATGATTCCATTGAAAAAGACTTGGAACAGCACCAACCTTCAGACGAGAACTTCCTTGAAGGTAGTCAGCAGCGGTGAAATGCTGACTGCACACAAATGTGCAGCCTCTGCAAATCACGAACATCGACCCAGACCCACTTCTTCTTTAAAAAAAACTAATCATAAATCATAAAAACTAAAATGATATATGTTGTTTTTGTTTTGAATTACTGCACTGAGGCACACTTCAGAAAGCCTTGTTTCTCGACTCAGCCATTGCTGTTACCGAAAGTCAGATTACCCTGACAAACGTGCATACGATATCTTACCGTTTTAAAAGCTAGGCCTACGAATTCCCTGCGTACTTAAACTTGTGTTCCTTTGGCCGCCTCTGCACTCAATCGTTCAGCAAATGTTAAATTATAAAGTTCTGTTGTAATCAGAACTTTATAATTGACCCATGTTCCTCTCTTTCCAAAAAAATAAAAACAGCAAAACAAATTATGCATGAAAATAACCGCATCAATACTTTTGAATCCTTTTTTTGCAAACACTGCTGTTCAAACGAAACAAAACAATCACCACGTTACCATTTTAGATAAATAACTTTAAAAGTCTTTTCTTTTGCAAACCGGCACCATCTACCAACACAAGATTAATAAAACTTAATAACCGAATATGACAGAATGAACAAGACTGGGACCTGGAAAGGTATAGCCTACAAAAATAAAACAAGCAGCCTACCTTTGGCTACTGGCAGTAAATCAAGTGGAACATCAGAAAAAGTTACTTTAATATTTCTAAAAAGTTGGTCTGGTCCCATCGGCTAACGCTAGATGTGTATAAATTTTAATATATTAAATTGAGTAATTTTCAGATTTGATTAAATATGTGAATTACAATTTTTAGTCAGTTTGAATTTCTACAAAAATGTATTATTGCGGTTTTGTGAAATAATTTTGTTCTTAAATTGTTAGAGACCAGTTAGTTTATTGTAGGCATCACCATAATCTTTTTTCAGTTATAATATATGTTGGGTTTTCAAACAAAAATTTCTCAAACTATCGTTGGGACACCATAGTTCTTGTTGTACATTAGTGTGAACCCCTGGAGAAGCCACATTTACTTCTAGTACCACAAAGTTAATGTCTGTCAGGAATGCCACATTTTCCTGGGTCCACCGCAACAAACAATCTCACAATCCAATCCAACGATTGAAGGCATTCATTCTGCTTTTTGACCTTATTTCCTTATTCATTTAAACTCTTGTATTAACAAGCACACAGTGACTCCCTAGAAACCAAATTTTGAGGCAATATTGTACAAACGCTATTCATCCAGAGCGAGCTATAGTAGAAAAACTCAAGATTACTCAGACGCTACCACATCTGGCTTCTGAATCCATTCAGTTCCACAAGGAGGAAAATCACATGCATTCAAAAGAGATCTCAGAAATGACGTTTTCTCCTTTACTCTGCTGTCACAACAGAAGCCACAGTGTATAACTGGAGTAACTAACGCTGCCCAAGTTTATAGATCTTTTTTTATTATTAAAAGCAGGCATTGTCAATTAAATTACACAAGTCATAGAACACATTTATCCATCAAAATAACTTTCTCATAGAAAGTTCAAGCGCCATTTATATTAGCTTGGCAGGGAAAAAGGTGTAGACAACATACTGAAGTGAAAAAAAATATATTCAACAGATTCGATCTGTCTTGTATGATGATAATCTTACATCACTTGCATATTGTAAGCTAACAGAGTGCTCAGATGAGCAATGCATTTCAAAGCTTCAATATCAACCCCCCTTCAGACACTACGTCATTCCCCCATTTACAGTTGACTTTAGTGAAGGTGTGTGCAAGAAACACCAGACACAGGAGTTGTTTTACAGTAAAAAAAGAAAACAAAACATTTATTAAAGGAGCATAAAAAATAAAACTCTTGATACATTTCTCATAACCAGCAAGCCAGTTAATTATATAATTATTCTGCCTTGAGGTTAAAAGGTCCATAAACTTTCAAAATAATATATATTTCAATTTAAAAATTTCTTCAATAAAGACGGTTTTCCTTTATAAATTTCCTACCTGATGAACACAGGGGAAAAAAAATAAAATTAAAAATAAAAACGTAATTTTACGTTTACGTAATAAACAGGTCACATAATCTGGGATATTTGTCAAAAAGTAAATAAAACTGTAAAAATATATGAACAAAGATAAGAAAATTATATAACCTGCTGCTTCACAGTCACAAAACATGCAGATTCTCAACTAAAATGGTAAAATTTATAAAAGAACTACACGTGTCCCTAGTCTTGAATACACCCACACAGAATCATAACTATTATATCTGGGGTATTTAGAATTAGGTCTGAAGCCTTGGTATCAACAAAACTTTTGGTTCTGCGTAGAAAATACTTAAAGCAAGAGGAGAGCAGGAGATTGAGAAGCAAGCTGTCAGAGAGAGGCTCCAGGTTTTTCTCTGGTGCTTCTCGGTCACAAAACCTCCCGTCTAAATTTCCCCCAAAACACGCTTTTTCCAAACGTGTTGGGGGCAATGGATAAACACATGGATATATTTCTCAGTACAGGGGATTCGTACCATTACAATTTTAAAAACGATCCCATAATAGTCAACATACGCAGCATTTCATCCCGTCTCTTATCTGAACTCCTAGACGCCTCACCAAACCCTTAACTCATCTCAGAGAGGGGCATGTACAAATGGTTTAAAGATTTCTTTCGGCTAGGACCGGAAGGGCTAAGAAGCCATTTAAACAATCATCATAACGAGACTTCATTCTAACACACTAGAGCTCCTGTACCATCGTCCAGCAGGAATAACGACACTAAAAGCCAATGGTCAGAAGAGAACGACTGCAGCCTTCTCAGTCTGACTTACGTAGAAAGAAATTATCCTCCGGACAACGTACACCCATGACACTCAAAATTACAGTTTTAGTATCAGGTTTCACTCAAGCACCTGCACTGGATTAGCCATCACCTCAATTTGACCGTATACTCCGCTTCACAGAGAAAGCCCAACATCCCTGTACAAGGAAATCCTGCATTACTGTCGTTTGACCCTGAAAGGAGGTCAGATGAAGCAACACCAACAAAACTCATGTCTTCCCAATTTTCTGTACACAAAGTGTTGTAAAACACACACAACTTCAAAATACTCCAACCAAAACAAGTGGCACCATTCACCCACATTAAAGCATCACATTCAGACGTCAAACCCAGTAATTGTGGCGGATTGTGATTTATCAGCTTGCTTTTAGTGACTCAAATCGAACAGGTTGCAGGGCGGCAAACATTCTGGATGTCTAGAAACTCGAAGGACGCAATCCTGCATCTCTTTGAGAAAAAAAAAACAAAACCAAAAACAAAGTGTTTGGAAGCCCTGTGTGACCTAGCTGCCGTGCTGGTTTGGTCTGTCATTCTTGAGACTTTAAATGGAACCGAAGGTGGCAGGTAACAGTGCGGCCCTGAAGTGTGGAAGCCCTTGTTCATCGTTTACCATGGCTTGTCTCACATGTGCTCTGCGTATATACAAGGTTAACTTTCAAGGACCACGTCCACACATATCGAATGCTAAGTTCACACAATTATTGAATTATAAAACCAGAAGGAAGTAAAACACAGAAGAGGAGAATCCAAGGGGGGCACGTCCCAAAACAGCAGGCAGTTAAACTGACTGATGAAGTGAGAGGGAGAGCTGGTACTAATGGGTGGAAGACTCGGTGTTCCTCAAGTCAAGCCCTCAGAAGCCAGAAACCCCTTGTCCTAGGAAAAATGAAATACTACACCATCAAGGTTACCACTCTGGGTTTGTAATGCAGTCAGATACCACAAATATTGGTACATGCTATGTTAATTCTAATTTTCATCCTTCACTAATACCATTACTTTTATTTGTTCTCACATAGAAGCTCCACAAGTCCCGTCAACTGAGTATAACCTAGTTTCCATTATGTGAAGCTGATGTGCGTGCAGTAAGGGGTTAAAGAACTATCCTCTAAAATCAAGCAATGAATCTCAAGCAGTGAGAGTCTCTGCCACACAATAGCCAAGCCAACCTTAGTGACATCAAACTCTACACTCAAGAGTCAAACCATCTTAGAATGAAGATTTTTAAAGAGGTTGGACCCCCACTGCTCCCTCTTTATAAACTCCGCTGGCCCGCCATGTCAGCAGGGTGGACCGTCAAGTCACAACCAGAATAGCGAAATTTCTGCAATTGGCTAAACAGATCAATGTTACCTGCAGTAACCCAATAATGCACAAAGCCAGAATGTATACAAAACAAAAGCTCAATTAGATCACACTTCAGGAGCAAGGAAAAGTGTCTCTCAGTCAGATCAAACTCTCAAAGTGAGAATAAAATGTAAAATAGTGGAAAAAACAAGACAGAAAACATTGAAACACTGACCTCTATTATTGCGACTATATTTTGAGGAAACTCGCATAAAGACATTAACCGTTATGATTATACAGTACAAGTTCTTACTGCGAGTTCCCCCCTCCCATTGATATTGAACACAAAAATATTATGGGATGTCGGTATCTGAGGGGTATGTTGCTTTGCCACCACATGCTTTAATCTGAAATCGTCCACTTACACCCCGAGTGCTTACAAGGTCATGAGGGTGCCTGCAAACCGGGCTGGGATGCAAAGCAACAACCTCTACACAAAATCACTGGGCAATATACCACCGATCAACATTGTGTTACTGTCCATTACTATCGAGTACACTCCGCCCAGCGAGTTATACAAGTGATAACATCTAGTCTAACCACAATATTACCATCCAGCATGATATCATGTAAAACATCTGTACACAATAAAACTCTGTTTAAAAAAATATTTAACCAAAAAAATCTGATCCTGTCCCACTCAGGAATTAAACATTAAAAAAAGCCTTAAAAAAGTGCATCAGACCATTGCTGCTTAATTGAAAAATACCTCCAAGTAACAAAACTCTCAACGGAATTCTGGGGGGAAACCCACGCAGAGATCTGAAGCAGGAATAAAAATACATACATAAACAGACCAAACTGCATCAGAAAGGAGTAACGCCTGAAGAAAAATGTAAGACACTGGTATCTCTCCCCAAAGTTCACAATGAAACTTGAATCGGCATCGTCAAAGGGATATTATTTGCAGTCTGTAACAATTACATCATACAGCATTGCTATTATCGTCATTATTATTATTATCATCAACAGTTTTAGTGTCATCGCTACTACGGTTATTGTCACTGAACACAAAGTGATGGAGTCCATCTGTACTGTCACAGTTGATGTAGTACAGCTGTTGTTCAGGTAACAGAAAAAAGGAGGTTTGTGTCTGTAAAACCTCATTCCGCCACAGTCCAGTGGGCATTAGGAAAAGATGCGAATGCACTGTGTTGTAGGGGTATGGCATACAGGGCACTCTGGATCTGCAGACTGGCAAATCTGACCGGCACAGTCCATGCAGAACAGGTTGTGGCCACAAGGCACCAATGCTGCGGTAACCTCACTCTCAAAGCAAACGTAGCAGTCTCTGCCCGCCCCCACCACACCCCCAGGAAGGCCACTAGCCTTGAAGCGGCCCAGCATGCCCATGCCAATCCCGGCTCCACTGCCCCCGCTCTCTGAATCGGTGGGAGACCCCCCAGGCAGGGAGGAGGCAGAGCAGGAGGAATAGCCAGTGGTGCTGCCGCCGCTGCTGCTGCTGCTGCCTGCAGAGAAGGAGCTGCCTCCCGCCTGCAGCCACGAGAGGGTACTGAGGGGGTCGCTCTGGGCGCGGCGGGCCAATGGATGCTCCGCAGAGTCGGGTGGCAGGGTGGGTGACAGGCGGGGCGTGACGGAACCCCCGCTAGGGCCACTGCTGTTACGGCGGTGCTGTAGAGGCTCATTCACAAAGGGCGCCCAGATGTTTGCGCCGCTAAACTCAAACCCCAGCTCCTCTACTGACTGGGCCGGCAGGCCCGGAGTCGACTCCCCGCCAAAGGCAAAGCCACCGCTGGCGCTGCCCGTACTGAAGGGGCTAGTGGGGCTGCCGCTCTCAGGACGCCCACGTGACCCGCTGTAAGACTCGGATCCCACCCCGCCGTTGTGGAAAGGCATGGCTGTCATTTTCCTGCTGGAGTGATGCACTGAGAGAGGTGGGGGTGGCGGTGGGGGTGGAGGGGGCGGGGCGGGGTGGCTCGCCCTGGACCAAAGGGGGCCTGCCAGTCCCAGCGTGCCGAGCCCCTCCAGGCTGACGTCTGTGCCGTTGCTGTGGAAGTCGTTGTCTCCCTGCAGGTCGACGAACGTCCCGGTGCGCAGAGTGATGTGGGTCTCAATCTCCTCCCGAGCCCGATCCACGTTCTCAGGCATCCCCGTCACCTCGAACACCGGGTCCTTCTCTCGGCTTGGCGTCACAATGTAAGTATGCGTCTGCTGTTGGATGCGCTTGATGGTAGCTCCTTTGGGCCCTACAACCAACCCAACCACACGATACGGCACGCGTACCTGTATGGTGGTCTGTCCAGGTAGGTGGGGGGGTCCTGGGAGGGCACCCCCAACCCCCTGTCCAGCCCCAGATGCCCCGGCTTTGCAGCGTGATGCACGGATCATGGAGAAGTGTTCAGCGGCAGACAGGATCTCGCGTTTAGCCATTTCTACATCTTCGCGGCGGCCTGTTACAATGAAAATAGGCTCCTCTCCGCGTACCGGGGTCTTAATGTATGTGTTGGTTTTTGAACGGAGAGCTTTAATCTTACAACCTGGAGGAAGGGCAAAAAGCATAAGGTGAGACCATGCCTTTTCCATTTATAAGTAAATTAAAGTAAGATTGTTATAGCAAGTTTGTAACTACTAGTTTTATGCAAGGATAATAATCAATAACCTGTGGACAGATAGATTAAGGTAGGTAGGAATACAGAGTGACTGGAGAACTACACGTCCCCCTGAAACATTCATACTTTCAAATGCACGGTCGCCCTAAATACGTAGCTGTTCCTTTAAATATGGAAGGTGCATGATGGGCAACCAATAGAACACGGAGACTGTGATGTCATCGCACAAGGCAGAAAGCATGGCTTTTTCAAACAAAGAGAACAATGCAATGACATTACTACAACGGCGCCGGGTACCATTAAGCCCACAAAAATAATGTCGTTAATGATCAAAATAAGCTTAAACAGAACCAGCTAAATTTATCACGGGTCTGTACGATCTCGCCGACAAGCTAGGTACCTACAAATGCTGGTTGAAAACACCGGCCCACGCCCGTTTTGTGCGCAATCGACATTCGCCGCTGTTTTTCAGCTATCCGCAGTTAAGAAAGGCTTAAAGTTTTTGAACGTCACTGCGCACAATCTAAGACAGGCACTGTGTTTGTTTTACGTTATAATTCTGCAAGAAAATAAAATTGAAAATGTTAAGTCTGGTGTCACGTACGGTGCTTATATCCGAACATGCTATTCTACGCCAATATCTATTAAGTAATGTAAAAGTCAAACGAATAGCTGTACATGTAAACCTGGGATAGGCTGATGCACCAATAACCTAACTGAATGATTGGGACAACCCAACTGGATAGCCAGACTCAGACAATCTCCTGCTTTGTCTGGCTGTCTACCTCGCCCCTTCCCCCTCTCGCGAAAACCAGCCACCGTTGCAGCAGTCTTAGTCGTCTGGAGACAAACAGATTAGGCTGCAAAACGTAGTCGCATAACAACAATGATGTATTATCCCACTTTGTATGAGATCTCGGTAACTAGTCAAGATAACCAGGCGGCAGTGCTAGGCCGCGGTGAAACTTCAAACTTTTTAACGGCGCGATGGACAAACAAAGGAAGGCGTTCCGAACCAACACCCTGTATCTTAAAATTACATGTATTAATGACCCTAAAACACAATTTAGTAGTCCATATAAAATTATTTTGAACAATATTCTATTTCTAAACAACCGTTAAACCAATTAAATTACCCTGTTAGCTAAAGGATCGATTACATAATGTTTGCTGCTCTTTTGGGTCCCTTCTAAGACGACGCGTCAGTGTTACCAAAGGTTCAGAAAAGGGAAGTTGCGCTCTAAATGTACAATGCGGTGTGCATTTAATACCTTGTCTTCCGACAATCTCAGCAACGTGTTCTGAGCTGGGAACGGGTACACATTCAGTCATATTAACGCTCCTCTTTCTGCTGCAGAGCACCGAACTCTGTTCCCCAAGCATGGAGTGCGTGTGTGTGCCAGTCATGTGGTATCCACCGGTGCCGTAGTATTCCGGGGACGGGGAGCAAGAAGTCGGGGATCCGAGCGAGCCGCCACCGCCGGGGCGATCAAGCATCTGCAAGCCGGCGTACCCTCCTCCTCCTACGCCATTACAACTCTCGGAAATGGAGTCGGGAGCGTCAAAGGAGTCGACCAGTCCTCCTACAACACCGCAATCCACTTTCTCCACAGCCATGAGAGACAACTGGTCGAGGGCAAAACGTAGCGCCTCTTGTTCTTCGTCCCGTGACTCGGAGTCCGTTTCCCCCGACAGGCTGACCCCTGTGTGCTGGTTGCTCACCACCATCTCGTGCTCCATGATCTCTGAGTGGAACAGGGGGCTAGGCATAGTCCCCGAATTTAAACATTAGCCTTGGGGTTCAATGGTGCGTGACACTCCCACAAAACCGCTTTCTGTAAAACGTTAAAAAAATAAAACACGGTTATTGTCCCAATACATATAAATTTTTTTAAAGCATAAAGTTGGTTTAGCTAGCCGGCTAAGTCTGGCTGCTCTTCCCACTGTTTACAGGGGCGCTGTCACTTTATTGCAGTCCTTTTCCTCTTTTAGCATTGTTTGTTCTCATCCTGTCCTCCCCTGACTAGTTCATAATAATATATCTTTCAGATGTTACACAAAGTAAGCCATTTTGCTAGGCAGGTCTTCCTCACTTCTTGAGACAACACCAACAGTGCTTTCTTTGTCAGTTCCCTCTCAAAGGGAAGGCGCATAATAATGATGATGATGAACAAAAAAAACTCAATTTGTTGTTAGCTAGCTATTGGTTGTCCCTCTTTTCCTTACCATTTAGGATAGTCACGTTGCAGTCGTCTTTGTCTGAGAATAGCATTACTCGTCTAAACATCGATCTACTGGAAGAACATTTACCCAACATTTATCAATTCGCTTACTTTTTTGTTGTTCCCGTGAAAACGCTTCCACTCACTTTTCCTCTGCGCCACCACCCTTTTCTTTTTTAAGGTTCACGCTTGGAGATATGAATACTGAATTTCGAGCGCGCTAGCAAGCTAGGAAATTTGGGGGCGTCTTTTAGCTCCCTACCATCCTACCCGTCAGTTGGCTCCCTTTTGAGGTATTTATGTGCGGATCTATTCCCAGTCTAACCTGCCTTTCCCTCTCACTCGTCTGCCGCCTTTGTCTCGCCAGGGCGCACGCCGCTCTGCCTGTCTCCTAGCACACGGCACTGACGTCACTTACGACACAACAATGGGTTCAAAGGCCACGCATCATAGAGGGCACGCACAACGTGGTTCGCTCTAACAGACGTTTTCTCCCTTCAAGAGACAAAACAAAGTAATTGTCAGGCAAGCCCATGCATGGGTAAGATGATTTGGAGACCAGTTACAGCCTTATGCAGTGCGACATTCAGGCACCAAAATCATAAGATCCTGCCATACTGAATCAATGGGTGTTAGTCCAGGTGGGGGACTACTTCAGCTTATTTTCCGCCGAGGCAATTTGCATACGGAAATGATGACATTAGGTGGCTTGTTTCAAGTTTTAATATTTAAGTTTTTAGTGAGAATCTTATCTTTACATTACAAATGTAGTTTTACATCATTTGTTTTTAATTTCCATGATAAAATGCCCTGATATGCAACTTAAATAAATTGCTATATACGGAACTCTATAGAATGACAGGTCTTGAGTATTACTTAAACAGGGAATATGATTAATGAACTGCGTCATTTCACTAATGAAGGCTAAGTAAAGGTTGAGAAAGTAAGTAAAGTAAGATTTTTCTAAAACACCACACTGGTAACGAAACCTTTTGACCCAAACAACCTCTACTTAATATTACTTAGTGCTTGTATTTAAATGAAGGACAGTACTAGAGAAATAATTTAATCAGTAAACAGTAACACGTGAAAACTTATGAGTGTGTAAAAAGCTGTAAAATAATTTTTCTAAATAGTGCCCCAGATTTTAGAGTTGGCCTTACTTTCCATTCCGGAATAACTTTAACTCACGTGACCAGTAATTAAGACACATAATCTACAACTAGAGCGTAATGGATTCAACAGCATAATGTAATTAAAATAATGTAATGCCCAAAACCAAAGTCTGCCACCTTTGGTGAGATTTAATCTTTTTTCCCAAGATTTTTTTTATTTTAATAAAAACAATTCCATCTGTTAATCCAGGTACTCAACTTTAAGTAAATGTAGCAAGCACTGACAAAGTCATTGCTAAAAACACACAAGGCGCAACAAATAAATTCTGAACAAAAAAAGTCTCTTAACCCAAGTTACCAATTCACATTTAAACAAATGTTTGCAGCAATCATCTGCTGACATTTCAAAAGTTCAGCAGTTTCAGGGTTTCCCACCTAGCAAGTTGATCCAATGTCAGTCTTAAGATTGTCTCAATGGAAAGAATCCTCTCTTGCTCCTCAGGTTCTTTTTAAATGGAATTTTCCCCATTTGAAACCAATTTTTTATTAACCAGAGAAAAAGAAAGGGGGGGGGGGTGACATGTCCATACATCTATAAAACAAAAAGTAAAAATGAAAGTAATATGTGGCACTATTGTATTGTAACATTAAATATCACTATCCAATAAGTTTAAGTTTTAAACATACAACCTAAAATATAAGATGATTTAAATTACCTGTACATTGACATCAGAACAGAGACGTGAGGAGTGCAGCGCGATTGTTATGTTTAGGGTTGACTGCAGTAAAGCAATATTGTTTAACAGAACACGATCTAGAACCCTCCAATACTTTAATTCCAGAACCGTTAGCACCTTTTTTTCAGAACAAAATCTGTGTACATACAATAGTTTACCTCTTTACCCTATGATATACAGTTTGGGCCCTGCCCATTGTTTTTCGTTTTTGAAAGCAAAATTAACAATTTAGTCGAGTGACAAATGATCTAAGAAAGATAAACAGAAATGTTTAGAGAGCGCAGTGTGGGGCTGGATCGCACCAATAAATGAGAGCAACAGAACTGAACATCATCCTCTGTGCAACACTTTAGCTTCAGAACAAAACCTCTCCAGTAACTTGCGCCTCATTATCTCCAAACCAATCAGTATATACATTATAATAGGACAAGCCATACAGATCAAGTTATAGCTAGTTATTACCACCATTATTCACCCATTTTCACAATTAAGACTTACCAGGGTACGTCAAGAGTCCCCCAACAGGTATTTTTTGATCAATTAAAACTGAAATTAAATGGCAGGGGGATGTTCTTCTATTCGTTCTCCTACAATTCAGCTGCACATAAATACACCCGTTACTGCTGACCTGGGGCATACACCCTCTCAGTCTCAGTACAAGCAGCCCCCAAGCACTCTTCGCCATACTTAAGGCCTTTCAAGTTTTGTTGGCGATTAGAAAACAGAGAGGGAAAAAAACCTGGGGATAGCACCACCATATTTTATCTCCCCAAACAATTTCTAAACCATGTAAAATACAATTAAATGAAACACTTTCTACTATAACATGAAAACGTAAAAAAATGGAATAGAATCATTTGTTACAAATCCTACTGATTCAGAACTGGAGTAACAATAAAATCATGAAAGGTGCTAGAGTGAAGCAGAGACCAAAAGAAGCTCTGTGGATTAGGAGAAGGCCGTTGCCCGTTGGTTGGTAAAGTGAAGTGGTCCTGACAAAGATCCTTGAATGGGATGGGTATAACCGGCAGCTTTCCATCCTCTGCAGGGAGGACCAAAAAAAAGGATTACAAGAAACTTGTGATAGACAGCGGTAGAATCATATAAATAGCTATCAGATCCACCTCCTTGCTTCAGGAGTCAAACATGAAAGTGAAAAAAGGCTGGATGTCACTATAACCATACATGGAAAAACTGCATCACGGTGGTACTGATGTGACAAAACACTCATCACAAACAAATTGACTAACTCGGCACGGTGTGAACTAATTATCTTTTTTTCTACGGTTGTGGAAAGGGGCCAGGTAGACCAACCTTCACTACATGCTATCTTGCATGTTAAAAGTTAGTTGCTTAGCATTTCAGGTTAAATACCTTGCTCAAGGGTACAACATCTGGGGTGGGATTTTAACCATGCCCATGTAAAGTGAAGCATCAACAGAAATGCATTAGGTCCTTTTCAACAGATTATTATAATGAATGAATAATACAAACTGGTTTTACAATAACTTTACATCACCCTGGTTTTCTAAGCAAGCCACTCTCGCTTCAACCACTCAGTCCTCTCTCTACCTTAGCTATACATTTTCCATTTCATCATTGTCATTCCCTTCTCCCTTGAGGGAGTCACTGGTGGCTTCCTCCACGTGGGCCAGCATATCTGCCATCAGGGCCTCCTCTAGCTTCTTCCTCACACTGTAAACCAGCTCCTCCTGCTTCCTGCACAGCCAGTGTGAACAGGGACAAGAATTTTAGGTCAAAATGTAAACACTTTATTCAAACACTCTACCATTATACATTCCTCCCAGTCCCCCATGTAGAACTGACAGGACTGAGTAATTTTCACCTGATGTCCTCATCTGTGACCATAAAGGCTTTGCAGAGGGGCTGTGCAGTGTTGAGCCAGACTCCAGGGTTCTTCTCCACAGCAGCAGACAGTTGGCCGGTAATGGGGGCGGTGCTGGTGTGCAGCGCACTCGCGATTGCTGATAGGAGCGTCTTGTCTGTACACCCAGGACCAACTCCTGAGCAAAAGGGGCAGCTTACTCTTAGTTCCACAACATTTACACGTTAAAAATGAATGAAAAGGCTCCCCAGCCTTTTCGATTTTGTTCACACTGTCTAAGATTGTCTTAGAAATCATTCAAATGTGCATGATATTTCACTGAATTCAAAGTAATTTAATGTAACATGGGGGACACTAAGCATGATGAGAGAAAAAAAAGACGATAACAAGGATAACTTAAACCCGCCATCTCATTCACCCACCCTGCAAACCTTTGGGAAGGTCCATGGTTTTCACCAGCTCCTCTGCAATGTCAAAGGCATTTAGACCACTCAGTTTCTTTTCCCAGAACAGCTGTGAACAAACCAAAACCAAGAAAAACCATGGAGTTTTAAGAGACCACACAGACCAAATGGTTTTGTATTACATAAGACACCACTACCGTTTCTACACCAATCCTGGCCTAGGGGCTTGTGTATGCCATCTTTTGTACCAACCCATTTCTTAATTTATTCGGCCAAGTTCTTAATTGTATTTTCAATGTGTACCTTGAGTGAATGAAAAATGTATGATCAACACAGTCTTGCAACACATTCAATACCTTTGTAGGCAGGGTTGTAACCTTCAAGTTTGGGATATTTTTTTAAATCTCAAAACGATTATGTTTAAAGGGAATATACTGCCAAAATGGAAGCTACTCAATTTGAAGTACCAATGATTCCTCATTAGAGACCTCTTTACGATTAACACAGTAGCACAGGTTATTTAGCCGGTCTGTTTGATGTTGTGTGCAGGGTCGTTGTCAGTGAAGCGCAGATCAGCAGGACATGTTCCTCACAAAGCAGAGTGTGGAACACATGAGATTGCTTGTATTAATAGCAAAGTAACCGCTTCCTCACCAATAATTACAGAGGTGCGGACACCTGACACAAAGGTCAACCCAGGTGTCCTCCTCAGCACTGCACATTGTCTTTCATGTGACAGTAATACAGGTTATTCTTACTTTCGTTTTTTTTTTTTCCAACTTTCTCACTTACTGCTACATTCTTATTCATGATTCATTCTCAGTTCCATTTTAAGAATTGGTATTTAAAATATGCATTATCTATGTGTTACTTTGCCTAAATGCATTTCAGTTAAAACAATTCCCAATTTTATAAATGCATTCTGCCTCTTACAAAGAATTAAAAACTTATTTGCAGAAAATAAAGCTTGTGTCTAATCACAGTATTAGTGCATGCTTTGATGTTTAGGTGTGGTTGTACACCCTAAATACCATTCAACAGATATAACCGTGCGAAATAAACGCTTATTCACCTGTCTGGGCTGGTCAATGGCTTTTTGCGGATCCGTTTTCACCTTGTTGCTGGGGTGATTTGTAACCTTGGTGACTGGCTGTTTGAAGATGGATGCTGTTTGTCGGACTGGTAGCGATGTGTTCAGATCTGGCTTGCCCTTCAATACACAACATTTTTTATACATTTTACAAACACTACAGGTATTTAGTATGGACTCCAGTCATGGAATAATACTTCCTCTACTCAATTTCTATTTGTGCTGCTGTACCACTCCTGCATGCCAAAATTTAACTAGCTAGACAACTCGGATCAAAAATGACCACATCTCAAACCAAGTTTGCTTAAATTGGATTAGGATTAAGGCATCAAACCAATGCATGCATAAGTAAATATACAATGTTCTCTCTTGTCTATCAAGTAATCACTACCCAACTGCCAAGTTTCAGAGACATTCTTTTTTGATCTCTCTCTCACCTTTGTCTGGTGGTTATCATAGCGCAGCCTCTGCCTGTTCTTGTTCAGTTTACTCATCAACATCTTTCCAGTGCAGAAGTCAAAAGAGCTCAGGTCCATCGAGTTGCCCAGATAGCGGGCTAGCTGGGGCTTGCTCCGAAACTTTTTCCCAGTGGGGCTGGATGAACGAAACGGGAGTGAGACACATAGAGGGGCTACATCAAACTGAGCAGGGATGCAGGGGTGAGGAAACATCAGGCTAGTGCAATGCACTTACTAACATGATAATCTTGTGGTGTTCATTTAAACCACGCATGCCATCAGGGCAGTCCAAAAATACAGCAAAAACATGCATGCAAAATGTGTATCAACAAAGCGATGCCTAGCAGCCACACACACCAAATATGGAGAAAAAGCACTTCAAAGCATGGGGTGTGAATAAACTGTCAAACAAGAGCATGTTACACTAGAAACTATTTTAAATCCACGTGAAACAACTTCTACGCGCCTGTTGTGAAGAAGCGCCATGCAAGCATCTGACCGAATAATTAATAATCATACACAGGTATAAATTACTGTACGCTAGCTGTAGGTGAAAGCTTTCGGGAAATATAAAATTATGCTTTATTTCATACATTTCAAATTCAGTTTCTTAATCGTTTCGACTTTTTCTAATGTTTTAGTTCGTTTGTCGTCTTAAAAACTACCACTGGTTCATTAATGTAAAACCCATCAAAATATTCCTTATCGCCATTCATATGGCCACGTGGTACCCGCCGGTAAAACAATGGATTTTTCAACTTTATTACGACATTGTCACGAAGCAGTGTTTAGCTGGCCCGGAAAATTTTGGTATTGGGGAATGAAAATAATAGTTAAAAAGCTACAAACTAAGACATAAACATAAACATTGACATAAATAACCCGCTGCTTCATAAGTTTATGAACGCGAGCAAACCATTGAAAAACATCCATATGACAATGAAATGCAACTGATGTAGGCAAACTTTACGAGAGTTTCAATGCCAATGCTTGATAACGTGACCGTGACAACGTGGTGCTTACAATTACGCATGCACATAATGTCACGCAGAATTGAAGGTAGCTAGCCTTTTCGTCTGGTTGCGGATTTGTGTGCGCGTACAACACACACATCAAAACACAGATTATCTATAGGAGATTACTGTACCATAAACTATATATACGACCCGCCTCCCCCCCTCCTCCTCGCCTCTGTTCATCCTCCTCTTCCTCGCTTCTGCTAAAAAAGAAAACACGCGTTCTACATGTCGTTTTCTATCAATTATTTTGCGAATGTTAATAACAACAGTAAGTGTGCTATAACAACAAACGTGCAACTACTTTATTATTGCACTAACGTTTTCCTTCACCTCGTTAGTCGCGTTAATTTTTTTGCTTCGTAACAACAATGTTGTGCTTACAACCCAAATAAGATAACTAGCTACCTATCCCTCATCCAATTACTTGGCAAATAAAACAGATAGGTAGTTGGGCAGCTAAATTAACATTAGCCAGTGTGCCTCCTAGCTAGCTAGCTAGCTAATGTCAAAGAGTTACTCCGTCTCCGAATCAGCACTCTTACCCCCATCCAACACACACACTACTGAGCCTGACGGTAATGCTAAATTGTTATCCCTCTCTCTCTATTCCAGTACCTAAAATAATAGACATCGCTTTTCCCCGCAGACAAACCCGACTTTCTGGTCACTTCTTCCCTTTTCCAGCCCATGGGGAGAGCCGAGCACTCCCACCTTTTCCTCTCCATGCTTCTCCCGTGTTTTAATCCGATGAGTGAACAAGCCGCTTTTACGTTTCTAATATATATACTTAGACTCGGTTTTGATTATACTTCAACTAAACGAACTAAGCAATTTTTTCTCCCATGAACAATTTATCAAACTCCTTTTTCTTTCTCTGTCTGTCGCATCTCTTTTGTCACCTAAAAAATCCCTCCGCCGCCCTCATTGCCACATCACTGCACGCATGTATCGTAGCCCACCTAAAATAGAAGAATACTTCCGCAACGATTAATGAATTAAAAACTATAAAAAGCAGTCCTCCTCTTAATAAATGTACTTCTTCGATCACTCCGTTTGTAACAAGGTAGGAAGAAGAGTTTCTGTAAAATAAAGTATAAATTGAACTAAAAAAATATCTAAATGCTAAATACTCCAAAAGTGTGTTAGATACATTATATGGTTGTTAATTCATAACAAATTCATACACAGCAGGATGTTTTCTTAAAGAATTTCAAGTTAAGTACAAGGTACCTTGAGTCATATGAGTTTAAATATTTAAATAACTGTCCATAAGGCTTACCGACTCGAATATCTCTTCTGTTGTTAGGATGTATGTTTGTAGTTATAACAGCATCTGTTAAATCCGAAATATAATTTCAATGCTCATTATTTACTTTTGCACACGACCCAGATTTTACTTCCAACTTCTTTGCATAATACACTTAGATATAGTGAACACCATTTTCGGGGGGGGGGGGGGGGGGGGGGGGGGGGGGGGGG
>JAOYSI010000007.1:2229405-2241338 GCA_025775065.1 Hiodon alosoides
GGAGCCAGGCTTCCCAGCAGCCCCCACGGGGATGGCTTCAGCCCATTGGCAGGGGGAAGCGCTCCTAGCCATCCCCGCTACAATATTTAAAATTTGTTAAGTAATGGGAGTATGAAAAGGTTTTACAATAACAGTAGCTCCCCACAATAGCCTTTTCCCAAAAAATAAACAGATAAAAACATGACATGGCGTGCTATCCTCATCTCCCTTATCTCAGCATTACGTAGTTGCCCAGGCATGTCCCATAGCCACCCCATACAGCGTTAAATAAGGACAGCAGGCTAAAATCGTTCAAATGGAAGTAGTCTCTGAATATGTGAACTTTGTGACTTACTCTGTACCCTTTCCCCATCTGTTCTCAGATTTCATTATTTTTTTTGTAGTCCAGCCAAACTTTCCAGGTAAGAACGCCTTGGCTGGAATGGAAACACGTGCTGCTGAACTGCATAAATTGAATTACAAAATCAATAGAAATCAAAACTCCTTGTAAAAGGAATGATAAAATGGTGGCATATACATGGAGCAGAAAGACGATATGTGTGGAATAACAGTGCTGCGTGTGTGACAGTGAGTAAGATAACCATGGATGACCATGTGAGAAGACTACTGCCTCCTCCATTGTCCCATAGTACACTCTGACAGCCCTAGTCTGCTCCAGCAACACACATTTAGTTACAGAGGGCCCAATTACAAGTCCCACCCAAGCTAAGCCCACGGCAATCATAAGGTAAAGAAAGGAAACTTTTTGCGTGAACAAGCAAACTTTTCACATGGGAAGTGACATAGACAATAATCACCAATCACAAAGTGCTACTCACCAAATGATACTCATCAGTCTTCACACTTAATCCCAAGAGACAGATACAATGGCCAAGCTCAGTACTGGTCCTCTCCTCCAATCAGAGCTGGACCTCTCGCGCAAGCTGTGTGACCTTCAGAATGTGAAAGAGTCAAGAAGCTTGAAGGCAGCTGGCATTGGAGGAGACTAGCCATACTTCAGCCTTCCAAGCCTCAGCCTTCCAAGCGTGATTCGTAGTGACAAACCAAGATGCAAATCAAGATGCATACTTTCAACCCACCCCCTTTTACCCCTCTGGCCATCCGTGCCCCGGATGTAAGCCTTGTAAGAATCTTGAGGCAAAAACAAAAAGAAGGAAAATAAGACTAGCAGAAACATTAGACAAGGCACTCAAAAGATAAATCTGTACCACGGCTGCTGGCTTCACTAGCCCAAGGCACAGGAAAAAGAAATATATACCGATCAGCCATTACATTATGACCAGTGACAGGTGAAGTGAATAACGCTGATAATCTTGTTATCATGGCGCCTGTCAGTGGTTGGGATATATTAGGCAGCAAGTGAACATTTTTTCATCGATGTTGATGTGTTAGAAGCAGGAAAAATGGGCAAGCGTAAGGATCTGAGCGACTTTGACAAGGGCCATATTGTGATGGCTAGAGGACTGGGTCAGAGCGTTCCCAAAACTGCAGCTCATGTGGGGTATTCTGCAGTACCTATCAGTACCTATCAAGAGTGATCCAAGGAAGGAAAAGCGGTGAACCGGCGACAGGGTCATGGGCGGCCCAGGCTCATTGATGCATGTTGGGAGCGAAGGCTGGCCTGTTTGGTCCGATCCAACAGACGAGCTACTGTAGCTCAAATTGAAAAAGTTAATGCTGTTTCTGATAGAAAGCTGTCAGAACACACAGAGCATCACAATTTGTTGTGTATGGGGCTGCGTAGCTGCAGACCAGTCAGGTTGCCCATGCTGACCCCTGGCCACTGCCAAAAGCGCCTACAATGGGCACGTGAGCATCAGAACTGGACCATGGAGCAATGGAAGAAGGTGGCCTTGTCTGATGAATCACGGTTTCTTTTACATCACGTGGATGGCCGGGTGCCTGTGCGTCACTTAACCGGAGAACACATGGCACCAGGATGCACTATGGGAAGAAGGCAAGCCGGCGGAGGCAGTGTGATGCTTTGGACAATGTTCTGCTGGGAAACCTTGGGTTCTGCCATTCATGTGGATGTTACATTGTCCATATTCCCCTTTCATGGCAATAGTATTCCCTGATGGCATTGGACTCTTTCAGCAGGATAACGCACCCTGCCACTAAGCAAAAATGGTTCAGGAATGGTTTGAGGAACACAACAACGAATTCAAGGTGTTGACTTGGCCTCCAAATTACCCAGATCTCAATCCAATTGAGCATCTGTGGGATGTGCCGGACAAACAAGTCCACCTCGCAACTTACAGGACTTAAAGGATCTGCTGCTAACGTCTTGGTGCCAGATACTACAGCACACCTTCAGAGGTCTAGTGGAGTCCATGCCTCGACAGGTCAGGGCTGTTTTGGCGGCAAAAGGGGGACCAACACAATATTAGGCTGGTGGTCATAATGTTATGGCTTATCGGTGTATATTGCTGGGAAAGGCAAAAACAGCTGGGCTGAAAACTAGAGGGCAGTTCCTTTGTGGTTGCCCTCGCTCCATGGAACTGTGTTTATCATTTATTTAGTTAAGTCTTTTGTTATTGCCCTTGGTTTGTCAGGGAAGCAAGAGGCCGTGGCATGTTTGATGTTTGCATGTTTGAACATGGTTTCACTTTTATTCAATATGAGTCACTGCGGGCTGGTACTATTTTCTCTCATTTGCTATCACGATAAATACTGGAAAAAAGATAAGAGGGTGGAATAGTAATCTAATATAGGCTGTGCATAGCACTGTGTGGTTTGGTCTATGCTGTTTCTGTTCACCCTCACTATATTTAGAGTTATATATATTATATATAATATATATTGCAGAGTTAGGCTTTTAAAAAAAAAGAAATATAAAAGTTTTAGTTTTAAACCCTGGCTTTGAGTTTTCTCTGTGGCGTGTTTCGCAAAAAACCAGTATAAATACCTAATTCGACGTGATATATATTTAAAGGTTTTTTTTTTTCTCTTAGTTTGACATAGTTCTCTTAGTTTCTCTTGGTGTACAGGGAATTGCCATCTACATGCAGCCACATTATACCTGTTAACTAGTAACTGGTAGCAATCAGAGACAACATCTTGATGCAAATCCTGTCTCTCAGGGAAGCATTTCATATTAAAAGCCTTATGTGGTCACTGGCAACATTATGTGTTGCCAATATTTCAGTATTAAAAAATAATATCTTGAATACCTAAACCATATGTTTATGGAAATATCTCAGAACATACAGCTTAGTTTGAGGTGGATACCCCTCTGCCTTATTCATCACTGAATTAACCTCAATGGGAGTCAATAAGAATTTCAGTATGTTTTGGAATATAATAAAATGTGAGTGAGTCAGAAGAAACCCAGTTCTTTCGTGTTGGGCCTGAAAAATACTGGAACTTAAAATTTTCCAACCAGCCTCCACTGAAGATACCCCTTCCAAATAAACAGCCTATTTTGTATGCTGATCACATGCTGGCTTCAGTAAAGTAAACTAATTCCATTTACAAAATACACGTTGGTCCAAAAAACTCCCTGAACTTCCTGCTCCTAAATCACAATGGACAATAATGAATCCCATCTTTTTTCCGTTTGGCATTCACCTCACTGCTTATGGCTTGGAAAAGATTTAAAGGCTCGCGGGTAACTAAGACAAAATTATTTTAATAACAAAAGGTTTTTAAATAAATAATCAGAACTGACGGAGAAAGTCCCTTCAAGGACAATTGGATTTATAAACTGCAAGGGCCTGTACGAACCTCTGTTTGTATCTTATATCTCATGACCAAACGATTCAGTAGCTCAAAACCTCTTTAATCAGTCTTTCAAATCAAGGCTTACATCATCAGTGCTATTTTCCTATAACCAATGTGTATTTATAAAATTTTAGTTACAGCTATTGTGAAATACTGCAGTTCAAGTCTGTCTGAATAGATTTTTTAATGCAATAATTTTTTGCCAAAAGGACATTTCCCTCTTGATTTCAATCAACATCAGTGTTTTACTAAATTCATCAAAAAATCCTGTTTTGATAAACGACATTCTACAGAATTCAGTATTGCAATAGGAGGACTTGTGCAATGTGCATAAACTCCTTAGAGGGGAGGGGAGGGTATAGAATGGAATGGAACATAATTCTAGAACACTGCTGCAAATTCCTGGGAATTCTCAAGTTTTTGTTTGTTTTTTGACACAAAACAAAGTGATGAAAAAGACAATTACAGGTTCCTTTAGTTTTAAAGATCACAAAGACTTTAATTTGATGCCAAAGGTGTGATGTTGCATCATTTCCATTTGTTGTCTGTGTAGATCTGCACTGACTAATAAAAAACAAGGTGATGCCATACTGTGATGATACATTATGATCTAGTGTGAGGTTGATCTAACTCACACACACACACAGTTCTCATACCGCAACATTTCATTCAGATTTAGTAAGCTTCCAGCTTTTGCATTCATTCAATCTTATGAAATCTTGCTTTGGCTGTAATATTTTTGAATTCAGCTTCATTTGCATGGAACTAATTGGCACTATACGACAGAACATAGAAAACAGAAATGTCAGGGTCAGATGCAAAGCTATCGAATTGCAAAACTATTATTCCTAAAAATCACTTTTGGGTTTGACATATTTACTGGCTATTTACTCACCGTCGCTTGTTATGTGCATATAGTGGCAAGCTAGCTAGTTATTAAAGGTAAATTTCTATGGGGGTAAGCCACCTCAAACTAGTGTTCTGCGATACCTTATTTAGGCTACCTCGATATGATACCCTGCGTAAGATCACGATATTCGATATCATCATGATTCTTTGTATTTTATGTCCATTACATGTTAAATGGCTGTCAAATAAAAATGTTTACAAGTACAAAGTGTGGTAGAGGCTAAAACACACGTAATGCTTCAGCATGGTGGAAGTTCTCTTTTTATATAAGAAATACAGAAAATATAATAACTGTAAAGAAAGCTTAGTATAAATTATATAAAAAGAGACCTGTTTATGCAGAAATGAGTGTAAAGAAATACACCCAGTGCCACTGGTGTTTCAAAACTTACAGTACTGTAAAACAAAACAACACAAATACTTTTCTCAAAGCTTTTTATTACTAGTGTAACCCTTTCACCATCGGCTCGTGATATGAAGAACCCTTTATATCGTACTCAATAAAGCATTAATAACGCTTGGTATACTCTGTGTTGTAAAGAGACATTTCAGTATATGATAAACATGTCTAGGATAAACTATGCCTACAGCTATGCATTACAGAAAACACAATATGCAAACGAAACCGTTCAACTTATTTACTTAAGTGCACTCGTTATGGTAGTTTGTTTGTTTAAGCAAGCCCTACATTAAGGTTTGTTGGCCCACTTAACGTTGGAGCTCAGGCTGAAACATGACAGTGGTACCTCCAGTTGTAGAGTACCGCAGCTGTAGAGTGGAGTACAGTTGTAGAGTTGTAGAGTACCGCTCATACCGCAATCCCTCTCGCCAAGCTTATCTTGCAGCAGCCCTGCAGTGATGAGTTGCAGGATCACACGCCTTCAGACCGTCGTCCCCCTGCAGTCAAAGAATCCGACCGACGTCTCTTCAACGCTGGCGGCCACTCACTAACCAAGCTTAGCTGAACTAGTTGGTTCACTCTTCGTCTGCAATGAACAGTCCCTCAACTCACAGTTTACAGTACACCATAAACACTAAAAGGTTTCGGATTACTCACGTGTTTTACTCTGCACTACAACATTTTCGTTTCCTCCCTTTTCTTTCCCGATTTCCCCGAGGTCACCCCGAGGATTTCTGATCAAAAACTCTTCCAAGGTCATTCATTCACTAAAGTAAATATAAATTATGACTAAGAGTTTTACATCAATAATCGACAATATTTCACATATTTAAGATAAGAGAAAAATACAAAACAACTGCATTAAAATCAGGTTATTACACTCCCCCCACCAATACAAGACATGCCCTCATGACTTAATCCCTATGAAAACATAAACAAACAGAACACAACATATCATGCAAGTGTTTGGGCATAGGTAACACAAAGGATTAGGTGATCACAGACGCACGTATCCACTTATAAAGGCAAGAGACATATCTCACTATGGGAGCTGCTATAACACTTGGATTTCCTGGTGTGTCATATGTTAATCTGAGTGGAGGTCTTTTGACTCTCTGTGTTCTGACCTCAGTTTCAGCGTCTGCACCTTCTTGTTGCAAGTGATTCTCTGCATCCAGCATTTCATCTTCTGTAGTCCTTCCTTGAATATCACTTGTCTCTGTTCCTCCTGTTGTCTCAAACTCTACTTCATTTCCTGTTTTGTCCATTTCTGCATTCTCCACAATAACTTGCATCACCTCTGACTCTATCACCTCCGTTTGTCCAGTCATTTTATTCCATACAATATCCAGATCCAGACTAAATGGGTCTGACATCTCTTCATCCACCCTATTCCTGGGGGTTCTAACAGATAGGTCATCTCAGGTTGCTCATCTTCTGGGTCTGTGTACTCCTCTTCATTACCATCGTTTGGTTTCACATATCCTTTCCCAGCTTTCTTGTCTGGTGTTTCCTGTGATAACTTGTCCTTTTCTGATTTGGTGAAGTTTCCCTCTTCTCTTTCGAAGGATTCTCGTACTAGGTGTCGGGTCAGTAACATACACCGGATCTTGGCGTACTGTCTGTCCTAAAGGCAGAAGGTGGTTTTGATGAAGAATTTTAATGGGTCACCTTCCATCTTCTGGTCTCAACCGGAACACTGGTAAGTTAGGCATCTGACTCTTCACTACATAAGGGTTTGAAGCCCAGCGATCAGCCAACTTATGCTTTGCTTGTAATTCCAAATTCCGTATCAAAACTGTCCCCAGGCAATAGCTGTGAGAAACTGATCTGCTTGTCATACCTCCACTTATTTCCTTCATTCTGCTTGGCAGCGCTGGCTTCTGCAAGTTCGTATGCAACTTGCAACTCCTTCCTCATGTTAGTTACATACTGGAGGTAAGTCTCCTGTCATCGCTGGACATTCAAAAACACAGATCCGTGGGCAATATCGCTTTGCGCCCAAACATGAGGTAGTAGGGCGAAAACCCAGTAGCCTCATTTGAAGTGCAATTATAGGCATGGACAAGGTGTCCAATGTGCTGACTCCACGGTTCGGTTCCAGGGTCCCGAGCATATTTAACAGTGTTCTATTAAATTTCTCAGGCTGGGGATCCCCCTAAGGATGATAGGGAATAGTTCTTGATTTCTCAATCCCATGCACACTCAGTAACTCATGGAAAGGGCGACTCTCAAAGTCTCTTCCTTGATCGCTGTGCATCCTCTTTGGCTATCCATAGTGAACAAAATACTTCTCAATAAACACTTTTGACACCGTAGAGGCTTTTTTGTCCTTCGTTGGAAAGGCTTTGGCGTAGCGTGTATAGTGATCGGTAATGGCCAGGATATTCTCTGTATTACTCTGGTTCGATTGACTAAGTCCATACATACAAGGTCCAGTGGCAACTTTCTTGGGTAAAGTCTTCCTTTTTATGCGCCACACACAGGACTTGCACTATTCTTCGACATCTGACTTAATCTGTGGCCAATAAAATTGCTCTTTAATTAGGCTATAGGTTTTGTCAAGGCCCAAATGACCATGAGTCACCTCTCAAAAAATTTCTTTTCTGGCAAGGCCAGCAGAGAGCGGCGGGGTTTGCCAGGCGGACTTTTGAGTCGGTACATGACCCCTTGTCGTATCTTTAACTAATCCCACTCTCTCAAAAGCAGAGGGCAGGTGCAATGCTTTGCCTTGTCAAGTTGTGTTACATCCCCATGGCTAAGAGCTGACCATACCTCACAGATTCCAGGATCTTCTTGTTGAGCATTTGACAGCTCAGTAGAACTCAAAACTGGCATCTCCTTGACACTTAGGGTAGACAAATTGCAGAAAGCTTGCCGGATAGCATGCACAGAGGGCCCCAAATGGTCAATTGCCCTACCAGGCAATGGATGTCCCTGTTTAGTCACCACGGACATCTGGCACATAGCTCTCAAGCCGTCTGCGGATATGTCTTTCCACTTCTGTTCTTGTGCTGGTGTGGGGTGCGGATGATGGGATAAAGCGTTTGCATCAATGTTTTGAGCCACTGATCTGTACTTGAGACTGAAGTTGTAGGTAGACAATGCAGCAAGTCAGAGGTGACCCGTTGCATCGAGCTTGGCAGATGTCAACACGTAAATTAACGGGTTGTTGTCTGTTATCACATCAAACTTTGTCCTGTACAGGTAATGCAGCTTATCCACTATCGCCCACTTCAAAGCCAGGAATTCTTATTTATGGGCAGGGTAATGTCGCTCAGATGGGGTAAGTCTACGACTAGTGTAAGTGACTGGTCTTAACCCTTCACCCTCCCCTTGATACAAAACACCACCGAGACCTTCCAGGCTAGCTTCCACATGTAGCACATAGGGCAGCTGCGGGTTTGCGGAAGCCAACACAGGAGCTTGAGTAAGCCTCCACTTCAGCATCTCAAAGACTGTTTTGCATTTGTCATCCCACCTACAACCGAAAGGCTCGGACAGGTTTAAGTAGGTGCTGTTCAGTTTCGTCTTGAATTTCTTGCCAGCTGGTGGGTAGCCAGACAACAATTTGGTCAATGGGTAGGCCACTTTAGAGTAATCCTTCACAAAGCGTCTGTGGTACCCACAGAACCAGAGAAATGACCGCAAAGCAGTCACAGTGCTGGGTCTGGACCATGTGGTTTCAGCTTCAGTCTTCTTTGGATCTGTGGAAACTCCATCTTGAGATATTATATGTCCCACATAAGTCACTGATGGTTGACAAAATTGGCATTAATCCAATGACAGCTTGAGACCCTCATTCTTCAGGCGATCAAGCACCTTTAATATCCTTGCCCTCTTATAAATAGACCCTCTTCAAGGGTTGCTCCAAATACAATGAGATCATCAAGATGGACTAAGCATTGCTGGAACTCCCACGGTCACATTGCGGGCAGTTCCCACCCTCTGACAGTAGGACGCGAGCTCAGCTCCCAGCTCCACCAGAGAGCGGAGATCTTTAGTGTTGTCACTGCAACAACAGAACTCCTCGGGGCTGAAACGTGACAGTAGTAATTCTAGTTGTAGAGTGACCCCGCTCATACCGCAATCCATCTCGCCAAGCGTATCTCCGCGTGCAGCAGCCCTGCAGCAATGAGTTGCAGGCTCACACGTCTTCAGACCGCCGTCTCTGTTGTCGTCCCCCAGCAGTCGAAGAATGCGACCGACGTCTCTTCAACGCTGGAGCCACTCGCTAACGTAGCTTTGCTAGTTGGTTCACTTAAAAAAAAAAAAAAAACTCTTCGTCGGCAATGAACAGTCCCCCAACTCAGAGTTCACCATAAACACTAAAACGTTTCGGATTACTCACACGTATTTTACTTTCTGCACTACACCATGCAACAAGGCTGACTCTTGCAGCACACTTTAAAACGATATATCGATTTTTTTAAACCTGGTTTTAGGTATCTGTAGTACGCCGACGTGCTTGGTTCGGAATAAATCTCGAAATACACTTCTCGGCTTTCTTGCCAGCTTTATTTTACAAACAAAAGAAACAACAAAAACACTCTTCAAGGATCCCCCTCACGGGTTCACCCAAAACACAACAAACTAAAATAACAAACTAACAGAGTACCAAAATTAACAATTCAAATGGAAATTCTTCCGTAACGTATTGTCGGCGGCGGCTCTCGCTCTCGCTCTCGCTCTCGCTCTCGCTCTCGCTCTCGCTCTCCCCGCTTCTCGGACGCCGTCCTCTCGCCGACTCCTCTCCCGACTTCCAGCACCTACTGAGGGATCACAGGACGTTAAATGCTGTTCACAATAAGCGTAATCCTCAGCCGGTGCTGGTGGGCGTGCCCGGACCTCTCCTGTGCGTGTTCTCGATACTGACGCATGGCACAGTATCATATAATTTTTGTACCATGATATTTCGATATACCAAAATACCTCGGAACACTAATATCTACTGGATACCAAACCCCTAAAGGTCATACTAATTTTATGCGTTTCAGTGAAACCCATCACTGCTACTTTCCACAATGTTCAGGCTAAATAGACAGACGACTAGGCTGGCATTTACAATCGTAAAAATGTAGCCTAGCTTCGTTTTGCCAAATAGCCAAGCCTACATCTCCATAGACATAATAATCAAACCTGTTCAATCTAAGAGACACTGACACTCACATATATAATATTCTCTTTTACTTCCTTAAATTTTTCTTGAAGGAAGTATGTTTCAAGCAAATAAAAATAAATCTAAAGACAACACACACTTTTTTTCGCTATGGTAATGTCCCTGACATTTCAGGGTACACAATTAAGTAGTTTCAGTGAGCTGTTTTTTATTTTGTTTTTTTGTTTTTGCCGTATTTCCAGTGGATAAAAAACTACGACTGTCCATGGCTGCTTTATAGAATGGCCGTTTACGCCTACTATGGCGTCTAGAGGGTTGATATGTTCCAGTTCCTTTCACAAGGTGATGCCATACTGTGATGCTGCATTTTTATCTAAGAGTATCTAAGGTTTTTAAGAGAGTATCTGTCACAATGAATGTGTCATGTTGGGCAGGTGGCATCTTGACCACCTTGGTTTCTACATCCGACATGGTTTGTTTAACATTGTCGGCATGGCGACGTACTGTGCAGCCTGAAGCCCGATCACAAATTGAGAGTCTTCCTCAGAACAGAACCTTTCAGTTAACGTGACTCAGAACCACAGTTGAATTCATCAACTATGTCTACTACCTTACAAGGGCTTCTTCTAGTGTATGTATCATTACAAGCTTCCTGCATTTCTTGGTGATGATCCACCCTGTCTTTCACCAGGCGGAAGGAGGTCTTGGTGAGTTTTAAGCTTTTTTCCCATCAGTAGCTCTGCTAGAGAAATCCCAGTTGTTGAGTGTGGAAATCCAAGTCCCTTTCAGATAGAAATCCTTGCTGGATGCACTCATCTTGAACTCCACAAACCAATCAGTCAAAAAGCATTTTGTACAAGAAAGCCCTACATTTGCAATGTTCTGAATGTGGTTGGTAATTTGCCACAAATACTGTGATTTACTGACCAGGCTTTCCAAAAGAGTGAACACTTGTACTCACAAATTACATATGAATTGGCTATTATGGTAAGAATATTGACACTTCTTATCCTTTACTGCTTTCAATAATGGTATTTAGTGTGTCAATGTCAGTATGTTATTCAGATAGAATAATTCATTAGGTTAAGCAAAAACGTGATGAAAAAAATAGTAAAACATATTTCTAACATATTTTTGATTATTTTGTAAGTCACCCCATTTAACTGTTTAAATAACTAGCTAAATAACTAGTCATTTATTTTGTTTTGTTTTGTTAGATTTGGGTAGTGGTTAGGTAATTTATATTTTTTGTCATATAGTGTTAACACAATTTTAATAGCAATTTATATAAATAATTGATCTGAATGTTTTCGCTATAGGTAAGACAATATTACAATATTTTGAACATAGACTCGGACCAAATCAATAATTTTAAAACCTGCTAATCAAAATTTAAAAAATGTATTTGATAGCATTTTCTTTTTTTATCTTATTTCTTTTACTCAAAAAAAAAAAAAACCTATTATATACAGATATGTGGATTTGATCACTTACACTTAATTGTGTTTTGATTTTCATCGCCTAGTAGCAGTAATTGCAGTAATGGAAATATATACAGGGCTGTGAAACAGTATTTGCCCCCATTATTTCGTTTTTTTGTATATTTGTCATGCTTAAATGTTGTAGATTATCAAACAAATTTTTATATTAGACAAAGATAACCCGAGGAAATAAAAAATGCAGTTTTTAAATGATATCCAAACCTACTTGGCCCTATGTGAAAAAGTAATTTGGGGGGGGGGGGGGGGGGGGGGGGGGGGGGGGGGGGGGGGGGGGGGGGGG
>JAOYSI010000007.1:2276788-2317262 GCA_025775065.1 Hiodon alosoides
AATTAAAAAGCAATCCAGCCCCTTGTCAGTGCAAATTAATATCAGCTGGTTCAGTCCCAACTGATGGCCTACAAAAATGTCTCATTGCCAAGGTGTCACACAAGACACATCTCATGATGGGTACCTCCCTGTGTTTCTATATTTGCTCTAGAGCAGGCAGGGGCATGGTTTCCCAACATGCAAGGCAACCAACTCTGTGGGGGCCGCCTGCTGCCTAGTAGTACATTGTAGCTCGGATTGCTGGTTAAAATAAAAAACTTATTTTCGCAGGCAGGGTAAAATAATGGGCACATTTGATACATTTAATAGACCACACACACCCTTTCTGCATGTCTATATAATTACAAAAGGTAATTTAGGTCAGCTTGCATTGTGACACATTTGAGCTACAGTAACTTGGCTAGCTTCAGTCAGTAAACAAGATAAAATAATCCCCATGTCTGATATTGAAGTCACTGTCTAAATAATAAAATATCAATGCACAGCTCATTTCTCCAGTCTGTTTTTATGCTGTTTGTAATGATTTCAGCAGCTGGATTCCAGCTTGATGGGACACAGACATGTACAAAGCAGTTCATTTAATTGAGTATGTTCGATTAAAAATAGGTAACGAAGTTACTCCCCTATTTTAATTTAGAGGTTAACCCCTTAGTGTTAAGTTTACTTTCGGTATTGTAGCCTGTCAGTAACATTCGGCAGAGTTGCTCGGCGACGGATGTCATAATGTGTCGTGTCAATACGCAAAACGTTAATTGCTCACGACCAGAGGCGGATCCAGATTATTTTAAAGTGTGGGGCACAGTGGGGAACAACAGTTACATTGGGGGGGGGCACCCAAAAGTGACTGTCCGAAGCGAACAATGATTGACATCACGAAGAACCAATGAAAATTGGGGGGCACACGGGTGGCCAATCAGATTACAAAGGGCGCGGGTGCCCCCTTGCAACCACGGAGGATCCACGCCTAGGGTGGACCACTACGTGGTCGCGCCTCTTTCTGGATATAAAGACAGCTGATCTCGTAGGCTGCACGATAGCAGATAAATGGCTTAACCTTTGAATGCTTCTTTAATAAAAACATGGACCTCGAACAGAAGCACTTGCAATATTAATAGTCTCTTCATAAAGATGACTCATTACTTACGAAATAAGATACAATATACTTCACCATAAACTCATCAATTCAGGGAACCCCTCTCCACCGTGAATCTTCCCGCTCGTTCCTTCGCATTTAATCCGGCCAACAAAAAAATAACCACCAGATAAATAAACATAACCTTGTCGCGCCCGTATCTGGATAGAAAGATTTCAGATGATTTCGAAAAAAAAGTATGCAAGAGGACGTTAGTGGAATAGATCCGTGTATAACACGTCGCTGAATAAATGCAAATGGTAGGCAATCCTTGGAGAGAGAGCAGCAACATTGAGATATAAGTAGAATTGCCCGCGAGACCGGTTTGTATTTTAAAAAAAGTAGTAGCCAAATATTTGCTAATAGTCAGTAATAACAACTAAAATGTAATAAATGAGCAAGACACCTCGTAGATTCAACTGCCCTGTGTATTTTAATGCAGACACTTTTCACCTTTCGAGTCCATTCCTTTTATTTATATTTATTTCTAAAAGATAGTACATTTAAAAAGCTCCATTATGTGTGTGGTATGCACGATTATTGTTTACATGAATGAATAGCGCTTTAAAGTTTGAGCCGCCACGTCACGTCATAGTTGCCTGCAGATTAACACGAATTTTGAAAAAGGAGAAAATAATGATATTAAAGGTGCGTTCGTGTCGGAGAGTTTTGAGAGTCTGTGCGGACTTTAGCGGATTCAGAAAATCCAGAAAAGGTCTTCTAAAAATCGTCTCAATTCTTGACTGAATCGATTGAGGTCCTTCTTTTTACGATTTTATGATGGTTAGGGCAGGTGTGGGACTGGTGACGTTCCATTACAAGGCTTGTCACCTTAACCACTACACCTTCAAGGTAGTGGTTATGTTTTTCATGAGTTAAAAAAACATACATTAACCAAGGAATCCGTATCTGAGTTTAGGGACAGTTAAGCATATGGTTACATAGAACACTACATTTACGGAAAATATTTTACGTAGTGTTTGTGAATACCATTTTAACGTAAATTGCGTGCCTTCGTGAATACGGATTTTTACGTCAATTACTTAACGTGAAATTTCTTTTTTAATCTGTTTAATAAATATACATTGAATGCATATTAATTTTCTCCTATTGCCATTGTATCCTCAATTGACCTTTCAATGTATCTGTACTTGTATATTATTTTAGATACATATTCCTGGTCCATTTTTCATTTAAAAGCTGTCTAATATAGAAAATAATCGCTTGAAAATGAATCGGCTAACTATTGACAATTCTATCTCTCCTATGAGAGGAGATTTATTTAAGAAAATAAATGTAATTCTATAATATTACGGAAGAGGGCGCAAAAGCTTTACAGAGGGCAAACCGTAGAATTAAATATCGATTATTCTACATTTAGGGCGCTGCACCCGTGAAGGTCAAGGCAAAGTAAAAAAAAAAAATATATATATATATATATCCCCTAACTGGAAATGAAAGTAACGTACATTGATCTGATTAATTATATAAGCAAATACGTTTTTTAAAGTATTTTCAAATAAAGGTAATTTGAATTCAGGAATGTTTTTGAACCACTCAAATACTTTTCAACATTTTGCATTACAATTCTTGAAAATGTATTTCACAATTACAAATGCTTTATTTAGTATTTGTGTGAAATAACAAATGCCCCGTATAATAAATGAAATGCCACTGCTTAATAATGCCAGACTAGCTCTTCAATTTGTAAATTGAATGAAACCTGTATAATCACTGAGGGCTAACATTTATACTGAAAACATTAGTATAAATCAGTGATTACACAAGAAAAATAACTGCAGTTGTGCAGTATAAAAACTACATTAATAACTTTGAATTAACATAGATTTTTGGAATAAACTTGACAATCATTTGAAAATTATTGTATACATGTGTGAAGACATCTCCATGTCTAAATTGGCTCCATTTGTATAAGGCTACAGTACTTGGCAAGGTCATAATATTGTGGTGAAATTTTTGTCCACAATGTTGCTAGCAGGCTGTTTGGATCTAATGGGCGCAAATAAGAAATAAGAGTAAAATAAAGCAGTCAGCATTTAATCATCCCAGTTGGCAATGTGGGTGTCACAGCGTGCAGGTGCACCTGATCAAGGATGAACCCAAGCACAGCTCCAAATAAACATGATCTTTATTAAACATAAAGAAGGACAAAACCCAGTGGCACACCCCCCCGAACAAAATAACTCCCACCCACTGAGAAGTGCAGGGTTTACATGGCAAACAGAAAACCAAATGAGAAGGTGAATGGCCAAAGGGAACAGAGGTGAACGTAACATTCCACAGACCCATGCGCACTGGTAAGTGCAAAACTGTGACAATGGGAGCAGTGGAAATTAATAATTAATAGTTTTTAAGTTGTAAAGTATAGGTTTCAAATTTCAATACCACTGCTATTGTATCTTGGGATCAAACAATTGCATTTCCTTAATAAAGGATCCATCTTCATCCCATTATAAATTGTAACTCATCTGGAAAAAGAGAAGATGTCTGCAAAGCAAATAAAAGTAATTAGTCAAATTAAGTAGATCAGACTTCAGCAAAACATTTGTGTGTTGTGAAATACCCCTTAAAAAGCAAGCGTTAAAATTAAATGTCAATACTGATAAGCATCATAGCTGGAGACATGGGTATTTCTTAAGTTTAAAAAAAAATCAAAAACTTAAGCCGACCCATTAAATTATGAATAGTAATAGCATTAATGATTGAAGGGTACATAAGAACATCAGTACAGGACAATACATCTTATGTAATTCCCTTAAGGAAAAAAAAAATTAGAGAAACAAAATATAAAGCCAAGCTCAGAATATAAGCAAGGAACAAAAACATGTACATTTGATGTGCCTACTTTAAAACAAGTGCCGTGATAAGTTTATGCCAACAGGGATACTGGTACAGGTTTATAATATGCCACTTCTTGTTGAACTCTGACAGCACCACGGTAAGTAAAGGAAATGGAAAGCTTCGTAAAAAGTAAAGATTCGACTCTGTGCTTGACACTCAAGTCTTAGAGGAGGTAAGAGAAAACCAATTAGTTAACACAAGAAATGCGTTTGCTACAGAGTTATATGTGGCTTGCCCATTATCTGTATCAGAACAACGATTCACTTGGCGAAGTGTCAACGCGGCCAAGACTTTGAGAGTCTCTAGCGCTATGGACACCTTCTTGGTGTATTTTTTGACATAAATGATGGATGGGATAACTTGAAAAAACGCCCGGAGTTCCATTAACTTGGAGAGGCCTTATATCCTGGAACACTGGGATAACTTGGACAGTTTCTTGCCTTACAAAACGACCAGAATTGTCATTGTTATTTAAGGGTATTTGACTTCGTTTAACGTTGAGCGTTTCTTCCTCTTGATAACTATATGTCACATCCAGTTCACCTGGCTGTTTCCCTGCAGTTTTCAGTTAGTTGTGGTCTTCAATGGTGCACAAAAAAAAAAACCAACGTAATTCCCGGAAATGACGTAACGCAAAATTACGTCAGTTTCCAACGTGCATACAATTTGTACTTTCTTATTCGGCTACAAACGTTTTAAATGCCTTCATACAGTCTAGAAAATATCCGTCTGATATAAATATTTTATCAACCATTCATGGAGCTATCTTTATTGCGAATGGTTTTTAAATTTATGTTTGGGGGGAAAAAAGACGTAATTCCCTGAAATGACGTAACGCAAAATTATGTCAGTTCCCAAAGTGCATACAATTTGTTCATTTCTTATTCACCGATAGCAGTTTTAAATACCTCCACACAGTCTAGAACATAATTATATGAGCCATTCATGAAGCAATCTTTTTTGTGATGCTTGTATCGGCCTTTTTCTAAATTCCCCACCTTTCCAAGGCCAATTACTTTTAGATGCACATACGGACATGTCAACGCGTTGGACATGTAGGAAAAGCCTATGAATGCTCATTTAATAAAAACATAGACTCTTAACATAAGCAGGTGTAACGTTTACAGTCTCTTAATAAAGATGACATGTTACTTTAAATAAGCTAGAATATAAAACTTAAAACTCGTGAATTCCGCGAAGCGCTCTCCACCTTGACTGATTCGTTCGTCCTTCCATTTCGTCCAACCAGGGGCGTTGCTCCACATAAAGCTCTACTGGGACACGACCCCTATTACTCATATCGCTTTTTCTTGAAAGCGTGCAGCGTCCAAGACGTGAACAACACAAAGCACTATAAAAACTTCCCTTACTTAACCCACTATTCCTACACTGCGGTCTAAGAATGAGCAAAGAGTTGTTCGCTAGGCAGAGTTGGTAGCTAAACTGGCTGAGTTTGGTTGCTAGCTTGCGAAGTTATCTAAGCCATCTCTAACTTTATAAATGCAGAAGTGCATTTCTATAAATCAACAACAAGCTAGCTAACATAATTGGTATAAGTTTAAACTGAATTTTGAAACTCATTAAGTTTACTGGCAACAACAACTCAAAACAAGCCGAACTATAGTCCTTTTTACTCGCTAGGTAATTAGCACACAGCAGTCATAGTTACAGTACTGCCAACTGTTTCTGTAGAGTACAGTAGTGTCCTAAACTAGTGCTAGCGAATTCAATTATTAATTTCATATCCGAAAAAAATATTAATTGTTATCATACACAATCAAAGACTACAGAACACAAAAATATGTTTTTTTTCTCTGCAATTCCATTGACAGAGGTTTTCCTAAGACTTGATGCGTTTTCATCTGATGTCTGAGACCTGACTGACGGTTGAGGATGTATTGTACTCGTTTATCAAGTCTTACCTCCCTCATCTCTCCTTTCTGCTTCGTCTAAATAATGTTCTGATGTCCATCTACAGGAGCCAATAACGAGTCAATATAAGATAATCGGTATTACTTAGAAACGTACATTAGTTTCGTCGGGTTTTCGTAGCCAACCTAACCTGCGTGCCAACGTATGGACTTCTATGTGCGCGCTGCAGTGCCTATTGAGTTAGCAAGCACACAAGCGCGCTCAGACATAGATTTCTGCGCACGCATCAGTGTTTTCCGTTAAACTGCGTTTGCTTTTATAAGCGTTGTTTGGGTTACTGCGTTTCATTTAAATACCAATTTTTTTTCGGGATTATCAATCTTAATGAATGCACTGACATAGTAAATAGTTAAAACTCAAATATGAGATTTTATTGGGGCACAGCAGATTTTACACTGGGGGCACGTGGCCCAGTAAAAGCGTCTAGCGACGCCCGTGAACACGACTAATCGAAAACTTTACAAAACTACATGCTTTTTAATATTCAGTTAAACGGAAAACTCGGTCATTTGGAATCTCATGATGAGCTAAAGATACCGCTGCGTTGTTTTCCATGTTGTTTTCCTAGAAAGCGCAAATTAAAAAACAATAGAAAGGGCTCTAACACGAAGAGGAAAATACATGTCCCAGATTTGGTTGCCTATGGTTCTCTAAACAGAGAAATTCCGTACTCCGAGGAGAGTCCATTTCGTAGACTTTAGCCACCTAGGAAACCAGATGTCGAAAATTGTTTAAATATATTTTAATTTAATTAAGTCTTTTCCTAACTATTAGGTAGAAACAAATCGATACCACTCTCTAATAAAGTTGAAAAGATCCGCCTCTTCAGGGGATACAATATTCATGTTTATTGTATTCCTAAAGTGGCAGACTCGGAGAAATCATGTCAGATGTCATTGACTTTTCAGTTTGCAACGCGGGCTTTGAATGGTCGCTTCTTTCTAACCTTAGATTTTGTGCACAAACGAATAGTTTGCAGAACACTAACTGATTTATAATCGTCAACTTTCTCAGCACTAAGGAAGCTAAAAGAGACCGCTGGAGACTGTAACGTTAGCTATCCCCTTTAAATTTACACAAGACCCCAAACAATATAGTGCGGGCGCAGTTCTCTCAATAGTAATTTTAGGTAATAGTAACTTGTCGACCCACTTGGTGTAGAAGGAAATTCTAACAGCGGCACAGGCTACAATAAACCGATTATTTCGTGTTCTGTTTGATACAATGATAGTGGAACTACATGATATGTCGAACCGAATCATGACGGGGAAACTAACCCTAACGCTAAATGCAATTTAAAAAAATGTTTTCCATTTTAAAAGGCCGGGGGATTAATAGATTGATGCTGTCCAGTGTATATTGCAGACGGCCAACAAAAGTGTAAAGGGCAGACAAGAAACTTTCGCCTTCGTTTATTTTTATTAAAAATATATTCTAAATATGTATGTGTATTTACTCTTACTAACATTGCCTAATAATAAATAAATAAAATATCCTATTTGTGGTGTGCGCTGTAATTGTGCAGGCTGGAGCAACCCTAACCCTAGGTCGAACGGTAAAAGGGCGGTCGCGGTTTTACGATAAACATTATTCCGCAATGATGATGCCAGACATTTCTAAAATGGAAATATAATATTCTAAATATGCATGTGTATCTACACTTATTAAAATTGTCCAATAAAAAATATATATATT
This sequence comes from Hiodon alosoides, assembly GCA_025775065.1. Taxonomy (NCBI): domain Eukaryota; kingdom Metazoa; phylum Chordata; class Actinopteri; order Hiodontiformes; family Hiodontidae; genus Hiodon; species Hiodon alosoides. The sequence continues at coordinate 2,284,410 of JAOYSI010000007.1, forward strand.
GGCCCTTATTGTTTTTTTTGTTTCTTTTCTTTTCTTCTTTTTTTTTAATTTGAGGACTGGATCTGTTTTTTTAGAGAAAAGGCTACTTATGTGTCTGCTCATGATATTGTAGTTCACCATGTTCATATGTATAGCATCGACCTTTAAAGTAATAAAAGCAAGTCTGAATGTATTTAATTTAATATACATAGCATTAGGTATTGACCAAGTAATCAATCCTGCTTCACCATACAAATAATAGCTAACTCCACTTTACTGAACAGACTGTCAAATAGCCTACGTTACTCTCGTCGGTACATGCGTCAACGTATTTGACTATTTTCTCACAATTTATTATCACAAACACGGTCACGCGCAGCGATTGATCTTTTGAAAGGTAATTTAATTGAGTTGCTGTTTTTTTCTAAGTGCGGTTCTATGTTAACTTTCCTTTCTCCGAAGTTCCCCTTTGATCGAATAAAAACAATTGTTGTCGTTTCAATAGTTTTTACTGTTTTTATTTACAATTAGACCGTTTATGCTAATTTCTATGTAGCATGCCAAACGCAAGATAAAGTCTCTAATGTGCTTGCCAGCAGTCATTTGTCTTAGAAGCTCTTTTGTGGTCTTCAACTTTAACAATTGCAGAACAATTGTAATCATTTAGCACTGACATTGTGCTGCACTGCTAATTAAGAGGTCAGCACTGGGATGTGGATAGCGGACCAGGATCCTGAAAACTGAGTCAGGGTTTCTACACGTCATTGGGACTAGCATTTCACAATCATTATGAGCCCTGATCTTGTTTATTAAGCTGGATATTTTACTGGAACAGGGTGTTTTTACTGCAACAGAAGTGATTCAGTCCAAAAATTGCTGTTTTAAGAAAACTGAAAACAAAAACACCGTACAGAAATAAATATTTACATACACGAGTCTTGAATGCTGCATAGCACTAACCCTTCTGGGCAGAGAGCACGGACACATTGACATTTTGAAGAAGAGCAAACTTCGCCTGTCTCCGAAGATCAAACATCCTAGTCTGTTAAGGGGCTTTTTCATGATTGTGTCTGCACAAGGCTTATCTTTTCCCCCATGACCAAAGTCGCTGACATAGCAAAACCCAAAATTTCAAAGCTAATGATAAAATCTGTTTTGATTAAACATTTATGTCATTTTAAAAAGTTAAACCCAAAACCCAAGAGGTTTTCAGTCCCCAGTTTTGGAAGCCAGCTTTGATAGCTTTGACCATTACCAGTTTCTGTTTACACAACACTGCTACTAAGTTCTCCGACATCAATAGCTAAGGCCAAAACATCCAGGTAGACGTTTACTGCAACAGAACGTGTAAAATCATTCATCTAAATTGCCTTTTTGAGTGGCCTATAGGAGTGATTCTACAAAGCAATCAACATTCTGGGCTATGGCTTCAATGGTCCCCATTAGCCACTTCCTGCTGCAACTCGTGTCCTTATGAAGTACCTTGGAAATTAACACAAATTTAGCTTTTATGCTAAATTATTTATTTAGGAAGGGAGATCTTAAGTTTTTTCTAAATGTTGAAATGTAATTTTAACGTGGGCTTAGAGTTGTGATGGCAGTTGCAAGCTCAGCTAACATTAGGCAACTTCACTTTTTAAAATTCTCAATCCACTCCTGCCTGATTACTTGCCTTTCATCACCGCCATCACCTGGTACAGATCAAAGGTTACTGAAAATCTTATCAGCAAATCACAGTAGTGAATACGGCTGGCTCCACCCACTACCGGCCTGGCCAGTCAGGGGGTGGGGTAAAGCTGCAAATAGGCTGATAAATTTGGCCCTCAGTGCTCTGTGTTACATTCAAAGGCAGAGTAAACCTTTCTGTCCAGTCGTACCTGTATCTTTCCCTCTTATTAAACTTCGCCCAGCTAATTCAGAGGTGACGGAGAACTGCAACGGGGGATGGCATCTTTAGACCTCAAGACACAGACTTTACTCCGGTCCATCGCTGACAGGCGGCGTGTAAAGGAACGCTTCCGGGCCACTCTAGCCGGACTCATGGAGCTGGAGGTCTTGAGGTGTAAACACAGGAGAATGGTGGAGACCGTTTTAGGGGAAGGCTGGCACAGCTTGGGGGACGCTCCCATACCCGCCAAAGCCATCCCAGGAGCTGAGAGCCATCGACTGCTGAACAGGATGGGTCACCTGAGGCTCTCTCACAGCCTCTCCCAGGAAGCCGTCGGTGGGTCACGGAGCGCCGGACAGCCGAGGGTCTGGTTCTGCCGGTCCACTGAAAACCTGATGGCTCATGGTGAACGTGACTGGGGGGAGCAGTTGGTCTCAGGGGCTGAGCCGAAGACAAACCTGCTGTGTGCGGACTCCCGGTCCCGGGCCAGCTCAGGATTCTGTGATGACGACGACGGAAATTTCTCGCTGTTTGGATCCCAGGACTCTTTGGCGAGCAGCGTTTCCCATGGGGTGGGAGGACACCGCAGCAGCCCACTGTGTCGTCGGTCCATCCCGCTGCAGAGCGAGGAGCCATCACTGAGCCTGTCCGCGGTGGGGGGAGTGGAGGTCATCCCCGCTGTTGGCCTCGTGTCCATCGCTGACCTGTGCCCAACGTCCCACTGGCGTGATGTCTCTGGCATACTGCAGTCCCAGGTTATCCTGGACGCCGGCTACCGGGCTGACCTGGTGTTCAGTAGGAGCAGCGAGGTGTACCGCTATCCCAGTCCACTGCACGCCGTTGCCCTGCAGAGCCCCCTCTTCAGCTCGTCGGGTGCCTCCGCGTTCGCCGAACACTCTGGAGATGAGGGCCGCAGCCTGGATGATGCAGAACGTTGCCCCGGACGGAGCCATTTAATGTCTTGCACCCTGCCGGCTCACTCGTCTGCTTTGCGCTCAAAGCACCGCAGGCTGGAGGAGGTCATCCTCAGAGTGGCGCTGGGTCATCAGCGGCTCTCTGCCGCGTCAAAGCAGATGGGGGGTGCGCCGGGAAGGAGACTGCTCCCCATGCAACGAAGCATCTCTGTGTCCACCATATGCCATCCATGCCCTGTCCAATCACTCTCCCCCACCTCTGACGAATGCTGTCAGGACGGTCCCAGGGCGCCCCTCTGGGGGAGCATGGACCCAAGAGATGCTGCTTCCCTGGCTGACGTCAGGACCTCTACCATCACTCCCAGCGTGCGCATGGGTTTCAGTCTGAACACTGCACCCAGGATAGGGCGGAGGTCCAGAGACTTTTCTCAAAACCGTGCTCCACAGAGGACTTCGTCCAGCTCCACAGAGGATCTTAGAGAGAGATGGACCGATGTCGCAGATGTTTTTTCCAGCTGCAGCAGTACAGACAGTCTGTGGTCCCAGGGCAGGCGTCAGAAAGCCCCACTGCAACAGGACTGCAGAAAAGCCAAAAGCACACCATACTACTCCGGTCATGTTTTTTGCTCTGATTTCCCGTCTCTTGGATTAAGGAGATCATGGGTTTAATTTTTCCACTGACCACATCCGCCATTCCAAAGCTCCATGACTTCTGATGCAGACTGATGGATTTATTTTCTCCTGAGATTTTTCCATAGATGTAGAATTACTAGGCAATACATTTACTGACATTGCTCTCAATGGGTGCTCCTTAACCAATCGTGTCATTGTGCTAGTTCTATGTCCTTGGAATTTACCGTTCGCATTTACAATGGGCCTTAATTGCAGTTTTTTAGGTTAATGCCAAATGTTTGAGTAGAAAAAACTGAACTGCCAAAAATGTCTAATTTATAATTTATAGTTATAGTTAACTCTCAACCAGAAAACCAGCACATAGAAAGGGTAAATATTTTGTTCCAAAAAACAAAACATTTGCTCCATGGAAAATAACTATCTTCCTATAATTATTGGCACCTGCTTCGGCTTTTTAACATTTATTTGTCAGCTACTTGAAGTTCCAAACAACTTCCCTTCACCTTTGTCCCTACAATGGGCGTTAATGATCAAATGTCAGTGATGTCGAAGTCATTTGCTGGGGATTTAGGCCAAGTTTTTACATTTATTGTTTTTGTTTCTGAAAATATCTTCTCGACCGTTTTCATTTCCACCAGTGTACTGTTAACATTGCTTCTAACTCTATTAATTATATCGCTTTTTATTATCATGTATAGTGCAAAGCACTTTGAGATTTTTTTGTTATATGACAAGTGTCACAAATAAAAATGTTAAAATATGAATTAACAACAAACCACCACCTATCCTCAATTCTGATGTTCCAGACCTTGTGGGGCATCACTTCTTATCTTATTGGCTACTTGCTGCCTTCGTCAAGAAATCGACCCGTAACCTCTCATCCACTAGACGAATTGCTCTGTCTAAAAAACTAAAAAAACTACTAAAAACTTTGTCAAAAATAGGAGAGTGGCACACCGAGATTGTCTGCTGTTTCGGGGTTGTTTGAGCTTTCACTTTATCAGTTATTTTACCATTTCACGAGTTGTGGAAAAGATCGGTTCTCTTTCTTTATTGTATTCATACGGCATCGTTAACGTTTTCACATCGCATCCGCTAAGTATTCAGGTTGGCAAGAGCTTTAATAGTGGGTTATTGTTGAATGTGATGTCTGTAAATGTTAAATTAAATGTTTGTATCCTAACTAATGAATAGCCTATAGTAATCTGAAAAACACCCAGTGTCTGCATCGGGTCTGTCACGTAACTCCTCTCTCATGTCGCGTATTCAGAGATGTTGATTGAATTAAATCAAAGGGGCGCGAAGGCAAGAAATTGACTATGACGTAGCCGATTTCTGACTACAAAATAGCCTCACCCAATTACCTGGAGAAACGTATATGAAGGCCTACATACTATATTTTCGGTGTTAGGGATTCTTTTCATTACAACCGATAATGATAATTGAATTAAATATTAAATATTTGGACTCAGACATGTTCCCTGTCAACACCATAGAGCAGATCCTAAATCGTACATAAATACGATCAAATTAATCCTACCCAATGCGCCCATACACAAGAACAATCATAAAGAAAAAAGAAACAATATTCCTACTTTCGTATAATTTTGATTGAGACTGAGATTCCCTCTGCAGCAATAACTGGAAGGCTTCACTCAGGGTCGTCATAATTATACGTGCCTCTTTCAAAAAGAAAGTGCTTCGAAATAACTAGTGCTGGACAAAGAGATACAGCGAGGTCAGACAAACTTTAAATTAGACATGTCTGGGGCTGACATACGGGGCATCTGAGAAATAATTTCAGTAGATTACTAATTTAAAGAGAGTAGGATTTTCGTTATTTGCAGCTAGGTAGAAATATTTTTAGGTTGGAGATAAGGCTCCTTATTGGCTAACTACATCGAAAAGAACGAGTCCATCGCGGTTCTCAGAGACCATAAGGGGGCACTGCTGAGAATTTCTGCCGATATCAACAAAGCATTTAGGACCTCGATATGGGGCAGAATACATCGGAATCTACGGCGACTCCAAAAAGATTTCAAAAAGATTCTGAGCCACATATGGCATTAGAAGGAATAATAGGCGCGATTAAAAACTACCCTCAGATTAATCTCCGGGCCCAGTCGCCTTTACTCGCCTAAACACTATTTTAAAAAACTTTTCATAAACCTCTCGCTCCCATTCTACTGGACATGCATGCAAATTATTTGAATACCGGTTCTCTCCCCCACGCACCTTCTGTCTCAAACTCAAAAAATAAAGAACTGATTGTAAAAACTTTAGATTTTTATCTCTTCAATTGATCACTATAGTAATGATAGCTGGTTGGGCCTTGCTCCCAGAGTGGGCCTGGAACAAAATCCTTCCTCAGTTTCCCACTATTTTTCCTTAGCTGCCTATCTGCTACTTTGTAGTACAGACTCTCACAAATCACTGTAGCAGTGGACCAGGAAACAGGTATCAAACATCTTTCACCCAGAGCCCATCTTGGAACTTGGATTAGCAAACACAACATGCCATTGGAACACAGGACTGATGGTTGCTGACAATTGGCCTCTGTACGCCTATGTAGATATTCCATTAAAAATCAGCCGTTTCCAGCTACAATAGTCATTTACAACATTAACAATGTCTACACAGTATTTAAGATCAATTTTATGTTATTTTAATGGACAAAAGATTTGCTTTTCTTTTTCGAAAACAAGGACATTTTTAAGTGACCCCAAACTTTTGAACGGTAGTTTGTTATTTGTTTTTTAAGTATCTTGATTTTTTAAAGTTATGTATTGTCTTGTTGCTTCTGTAAATAACAAATTTAAATTCAATAAAATATTGATCAGAAAAAAACTCCTCAGACTGGCCAAAACCACACCTGCAGGTCAAAGGAGAACCAGGAATGCAATTGTCTCATATAAATCGTTTCAGAAAAGTGAAACCAAAACCAGTCTCTCTTCGTTTGTGTACAGCAACATGGCACAAGCGGGAGATTTCCTGTATCAGGACCAGTTCAACTGTCCGATCTGTCTGGATCTACTTAAGGATCCGGTTGCTATTCCCTGTGGACACAGTTACTGTATGGGCTGCATTAAGGACTGCTGGAATCAGGATGATCCTAAGGGTGTCTACAGCTGCCCCCAGTGCAGACATACCTTTACTCCAAGGCCTGTTCTGAACAAAAACACCATCCTGGCTGAAGTGGTGGAGAACCTGAAGAAGACAGGACTCCAAGCTGCTCCTCCTTCTCACTGCTACGCCGGACCTGGAGATGTGGCCTGTGATGTCTGTACTGGGAGGAAGCTCAAAGCTGTCAAGTCCTGCCTGGTGTGTCTGGCCTCCTACTGCGAAACTGACCTCAAACTTCATGATAAATTAAACCCAGGAAAGCAACACAAACTGGTCAATGCCACTGGACAACTGAAGGACAAGATCTGTTCGGATCATCATAAAATGCTGGAGGTTTTCTGTCGTACTGATCAGAAGTGTATCTGTTATCTGTGCACGATGGATGAACACAGAGGCCATGATACAGTCTCAGCTTCTGCAGAAAGAGCTGAGAAACAGGTAAGGACTGAAACTCTTCACTGGCGGCTTTTTGATACTTTCTAGTATCAGGCAGCGATAGGGGACTGATTTCAGAACTGATTTAGGCGAATTCAGATCAGAGTCATTTTATTTGTTTCAGAAATTGAATGTAAGTGAGTCAAAATAACTTCCTTCTTGTCTTCTATGACACAATACAAAATGCACGATTTATAACGTGTGTATTTTGTGAGAGGGAGCCAGTCTCTCGGTATTTCAGATTGAATTGCTTATTTCACAGTGACATAAATATCGGATTTTAAAAACATTACAATGCTGCTTCTCATATCAATTAAAAAAAAACAGAACAAGGAAGTGATAGAGCAGAAGGAGCAGGCAGTAACGGTAAATCAGCTGACTGTGACTGCTCTGCTGACCCCTATCGCCTCCCCTTGGAACTAAACAAGGCTGGAGCAGCTAAATATGCAGTAAAAGGGGCTCAGTTCTTCACGCTGACCTGCCGTATGTCATACAGTTCAGTAATACGACAGTGTGATCATTGTGAGGAATAGTTGGTTTAATCCGGTCATTGAAAGCAGCTGGTGCTGGTAAACCGGTATATAGAATAGAATAGAATTCCTTTTGTTGTCATTGCGTCTGCCAACACAGATAACGCTACGTCAATACAAATCACTTCAATCAAGTGGTTCTTCGCGGTTTACAATTTGACCTTTTACTCATTTTGCCAATCCCCAGAAACAGTTTGGGGAAACACAGAAGAAAAACCAGCAGAGAATCCAGGAGAGAGAGAAGGAGTTAGAGGAGCTGAGAATAGCTGTGGAGTCACTCACAGTGAGTATGGAGGAGAGGAGAAGACAACAGCTGACTGCTGGGAGAGCCATTTCAGGGCTCAGTCAGGGCTCTCCTCCAGTCATCCAGGGAGGAGCTCAGAGTTGGCCTTCCAGCCCTGTGGGGTTCAATCCCACTGAGCCACACTGTGGGGAACTGGCTGTCTGGAGTCCCAGTAAGAGCTGAGTGAAAGGGCCAGATAATATGTACACCCTCCTCTCTCTGTGTCTCTAACAGCGCTCTGCACAGGCAGCAGTGGAGGACAGTGAGATGATTTTTACTGAGCTGATCTGCTCCATTAAGAGAAGGCGTTCTGAGGTGAAACAGCTGATCAGAGCTCAGGAGAAGACTGCAGTTAAACAGGCTGAAGGTCCCATGAAGCGACTGGAGCAGGAGATTGCTGATCTGAGGAGGAGAGACGCTAAGCTGGAGCAGCTTTCACAGACGGAGGATCACATCCATTTCCTCCAGGTGACTTTCCTGGCTCTCTGACACCACAGTACAGAAAGGCCTGTGTCCTACAGAGAGCTCTTCAGTAGAATTGCTCCTGACCTCTCTCCCAATTCTCATCTCCATCTCTCCCCCTCTCTCTCTCTGTAGAGCTTCGAGTCTCTCTGTGCCCCTCCTGGATCTGGAGACTTACCCAGCATCAGTCTTGATCCATTCTGCTCTTTTGGAGACGTTACTAAAGCTGTCTCGGATCTTAAAAAGCAACTGGAGGAGGTTTGCATGGGGGAATTAATAAAGGTGTCAGAAACAGGTTGGTGCAGAAACAAAGCTGGATTTTCTCTGTATCCCTTTTCTACATTCTGAGGAAGAACCACAGCAACGTTATATTTTTCACGGTCTGTTTCACAGAAAACCCCAATTAAAAGAAAACGTAGTTACTCAGTCAACGTTCAACATTTCATTTTCGATAGAGTTGAGTGTTTTATTTCTGCTCACAGGCCTCACTGTTCTCTCTGCGTCTTTCTACAGTGAATAATGTGGACATTCTACACGTGCCAGAGCCTAAGACCAGAGAAGAATTCCTACAATGTGAGTCATTATGTGCCAGTATGACACTTTGTATCATCAGACTGGAGCGGCCAGCCAGCACACACACGCACATACACCCAAGGATACACACACTCACACAGTTGCTGAGTTTGGTTGCTTAGCAGATGCTTCGACTTGCACAGCTAACAATTTCTATATTCATCCATACAAGATACTGGATGCTGAAGAAATTCAGCTGGGCTTAGACCGGTGCAAGTCTTAACTACTAAAACCTCCAACCGCCATGCCCACACACCTGCCCACAACCAGCCGCCCACAACCAGCCGCCCACGTATACACACGTTCCATCAAAAATGAATGCTAAGATCACGAAACCTTTCCTCAGATATTGTCCCACAACTAACTATGTTCCGACTAATGCTACATTTAAACTACATTCATTTTGGATTTGGTCTATACTTACGGTCTTCATGTTTACACTCAATCACAAAGACCCATCCAGGAACCCAAACGAGTTTTAGTCCAAAACCGTGACTCGGGTCGGGTCTGGAGATGTTCTTATTCATGACCAAGCATTAACGGACCATAAAAAAGTCTCACGGATGAGAGCAGCCGCCTGTCGTGAATCAAAAATCCTGCTCTTACCGAGAAAGCTACCCGTTTGACACGGCAAACGCTTGTTTTCACTGGTGATAAAAAGGGGGCAACATGAAGTGCTTGCATTGTTACTGCATTTCTTCAAACCCGAATTTCTAGCTGTTCGGAGAAACGCACAGATTCCATTGCTTTTTCCGTCAGACGTTTTCTATTTAAATTTTAGATAGCCATGCTGTCCGATAAAATGTATTTTTGCTCATTGGTTTTCTGTGTGAAATACGCTTAGGGCTACATTTACTTGAATGTGTTTACTATACCTGGTCAACGTTAGCAGCTTATTTTCTTCCTTTTTATACAAAGAAATGAAGGAATCTTGATTTGGGTCAGGGTTAGGGTCACAGACGATGTCGTCATTCCTGACTCAGGTACTGCATCAGGGTTTGCTTAATGTGGGCTTACATTGCAGGACAATAACGAGACAGTCTGAAGAAAATTATTGAAAAGCATTAAGTCAAAATAGTCTAAATAATAATAACAATAAGAATGCATCTTCTCTAATTCCACCAGATGCCTGTCAGCTCACACTGGACCCCAACAAAGTAAACCAATACGTCCGCCTGCCTGGGGGGGACCGGGTTCTGACGGCACTCATGCAATATCCTGACCACCCTGAGAGATTCGACTATCGCCATCGGCAAGTTCTGTGCAGAGAGGGTCTGTCCGACCGCTCTTACTGGGAGGCCGAGTTCTGCGGGGTTGACGGGGTTGACATAGCGGTGGCGTACAAAGGGATCGGCAGGAGAGGAAAGATGGGCAACTGTGGCCTCGGACGTAGTGACAAGTCCTGGAGTTTGCGCTGCACTCCCTGCTCTTACTCTTTTTGGCACAATAACAACGAGACCGCGATCCGCGCCCCGCACTGCTCCAGAATAGGAGTGTACCTGGACCAGGGGGCAGGAACCCTGTCATTCTACAGCGTCTCAAAAAATCACAAAATGACCCTGCTCCACAGAGTCCGGGCCACGTTCACTCAGCCCCTCTATCCTGTCTTTTCGGTCTCTGGGATGTTCATCCTGGGGTCGTTTTGGGGATCCAAAGTGAAACTGTGCCCTTTGTGATAACAAAGAAAGAGAGATGTCGAAGGTTTATCATTCATAAAGCTGATTAATCATTAAAACATTCCATCCCAATTGAATTGATTTTAAAAGGGAATGCTATTTAAAATAGGATATTTAAAATAAAATTAAGAAAATACTGTAACACTTTTTTTATCAACAATATTGTATCGGGAAAGCAGGCAGATTTATTCAATATTCAGACAAATAATGATTAATAAACTTGGTGGGAAAAATTCTGTGGTGAATGGGCAACCCTGTCTTTGTACAGCATCTTTGACACAATAACCCTCTTCCACAGAGGATCTGGACCACATTCAGCCCCTCGGTCCTGGGTTTTTGTGTTTTTATGGATGAAGTGTTAGCATGAAGATGTTATTTTGGTAATTGTATGTTTTACAAAGAAAATTATGTTTTATGTAAAATTGCATGTAAGAAAAATTATTTTTGTCCTTTTGTCAATCAATGTCATGCTAATAAAACAAATAAATCACAGAATTTTTAACTGTCAAGAACATTTTAATGTCCACTTCTCCTGTGCATTTCCTTTACTGATGTGTCAATTCCTACCTACCTGATTAACCTGTCACCTACAGAGAGTTCAGCTGTTACAGAAACATTAACAGCTAACGTCCTATACAGTTCTCTCTCCACTACAACTCCACAGCTCATCGAATTCATTGTCGACAAATGCCTTAAATTTAGGCTCCAGAGTGGATATGTTCGTCGAGGTCTGAAGAGTTTGACTGTATTTGTGACGAGATAGGCCTGCCTTGAGACCAGGGAGGAGAGGGGGCTAGCCATCGATTTTGATGATATTGATATTCATCTGTGCAGGACGGGGGGGGGGCTTGAACTTTCCTCACCCATGGTACAGAGTGGCAACGAAGAGGTCTATACAAGTGCCTCAGAGATGTTTGTAACTTCGAGGAACATTGTGGTCAGTGTACTTTGATGTCTTTGTGCACGTTTACATTTTACATTTTAATTGCTTAGCAGATGCTTTTATCCAAAGCGACTTACAAAGCTTACAATTTCTACATTTCTACTTGTACAGCGGGATACTTAACCTGAATTGTACAACAGCTGGGGTACAACAGCTGGGGCTGGGCTGCGCCTCACTGTTGTTTTTAATAATTCACTGATTATTATGAAGGGTGTTTGTCAGTTTAATCTCTTCATTCTCAAGCAGGTTGTACCTAAACAATGCCGCCCAGGCATCTTCTGTTGCCCGGTGTTTTGATATGTTTTTTCTCCCGTGTTCTCAGCCGGTCAGGGGACCTAGAAGGCCGCCGTTGTTTTTGGTCTTGTGTGTGTGTGTGTGGGTGTGCGTGAGTGTGCGTGTAACGCCCTTTAGGTTTTTTTTTTTGAGTTGGGTGTTGGGTCTGCTTCTCTCGGGGACCGGGGACTGGACGAACAGAGCTGAGGGGCAGTACCCTCACTCGCAGTACCCCTCAGTGTAACCCTCAGCCGGTGCAGCGGTTCTGTCATGACTACATGATTTAAATTGAGCAGGGTATAGGATGTGTAACGGGTTGTCCCGTCACTAACCCCGGTTCTGACCCAATAGAACTGCCACAGGCAGGATCGAAGAGGTGATCAGGTGCCCCCTACTGATTTCTGTTAGAGGTTATCCCCTGTAGTTCTCACCAATAACTAATTGGCAAGTTTGACAATGCTTTTTAATTGCAAACACAAGGTTTTTTTATTGGAAGATTTTGTATTTAATGGCAATTCATTTCTCTCATTGGTGATACTTCATTTTCAGTGGGACTATTGAACAACTTAAAGAAATCCAAGAGTATATGAATTTCAGATCGTCTAAAATTAAGTTGCTGTTAGACTACTGCAGGAAGTCTGTTTCCTTTTTGTGTTGGTATGTAAATCAGATGGGCTGAAGACCACAGTGTATTGTTAATAAATTTAACAAAAATGATCTAAATAACTTTCAGTACCACTCTAGCTATCACCCACCCACGCAGCTTACTCTGCAGTCAGTTACCGAGGGTCAGACGAGTATGGAACACGGAGAAGAGGAGTTAGACAGACTGGCAGCAGATTTATGTAATCATTTATATAATCTTCTTTTGTTACCGGGTTCTCAATTCATCAGTCTCAGTCATTATACACAGCAGACGTTTGGGAGGCAAAACCGTCACCAAAGTCATTGTACAAATGAGTCAAGTGTAAAACAGTAAGCATTGCTCACCATAAAGGGTTAAAGCCCTGATTCATTTATACATTTCAGTTTTCAATTAAATTATCTTTATTATTATTATTATTATTAAGCTAAAATAAATGCAATATATAATTTAAAAACAATTAATTTAGTTGATTCCTACTTTTAAAATATTCCATTTCTATTTGAAAACCTTTTAAACAATCCTAAGTCCATTAGCTTAACGTCATCCCTTGTCTTCGTTTATTTAGAGTAGATAGTTGAACTTCCGAATCCGGATAGTTGATTCTAAACCCAGGATAGAGGGGCTGAGTGAACGTGGTCCGGATTCTGTGGAGCAGGGTCATTGTGTCAGAGACGCTGTAGAAGGACAAAACTCCTGCCTCGTGGTCCAGGTACACTCCTATTCTGGAGGAGGAGAGGGAGGAGGAAGGGGCAGGTACTGTAGTGCTCTTATGATTGTGCCAGAAATGGTAACCATGCGGAGAGCAGTACAAAACCCAAGACTTGTCATTGTATCCAAATCCGCATTCATCACTCCCTCCTTTCCTGTTGATCCCATTATATGATACTGCAACGCCAGCCCCATTTTTCCCACTCCATTCAGCCTCCCAGTAACATAGTCCGGACAGACCGTTGCTACACAGAACCTGAGAATAGGACTGAAATCTCTCTGGGTGATCAGGATATGGCTGGATCTTTTTAACGTAAGTCACCACTCTGTTCCCGTCAGAAAGACGGAGGTTTTCATTCACTGTGTTGTGGTCCAGAGTGAGCTCACAGGCATCTGACGGAGAAAGAGGAAAGAAAACAAAAAGAAAGAAACCAGAGAAAATAATAAGAAAGTAACTCTTGCAAATTCGACAAAGAATAATAATGAGGATGAAATGGAGGAAATTTTGAAAATCGAGATGAGATTTTCTCTGCCATCAGCTCCTTGCTGATGATGCAAAGGCTAACCATGACACGTTATGACTCACATTGTGAGAGATGGTCTCTGGTCCTGAGCCCTAGAGTCTGTAGAATGTCCACATCGTTCACTGAGGAGAGAGATAAACAAGTTTGTAAAGACTTGACCAGTTTGTAATGCTGATTTAATTCAATCTCTGTGATTTTACAGATGTCGGCAGAAATGAGAAACAGTTTAGACATTGACCTATTTTAGAGATCTTTTCAAATTCCCCCTTGCAGACTTCATCCAGTCGCTCTTTCAGGTCTGGAATGGCTTTCCTCACATCATCAAAAAAGCAGTGTGGATTAACAGTGATGCGGGATACGTCTCCAAGTCCAGGAGGGGCACAGAGAGACTGGAAGTTCTACGCAGAGAGAGATAGAGAGAGAGAGAGAGAGAGAGAGAGCCATGAAGAGGACTTAGAGAGTTGTCCAGATATATGAACATGGAACTAGTTATTTTTGACGAGAAATCAAAGTTAGTTCTTTAAGAGATCTAGGACAAACACCCTCTTCTGTACTACAGTGTGTCACCTGGAGGAAATGGATGTCATCCTCCGTCTGTGAGAGCTGCTCCAGCTCAGCGTCTCTCCTCCTCAGATCAGCAATCTCCTGCTCCAGTCGCTTCATGGGACCTTCAGCCTGTTTAACTGCAGCCTTCTCCTGAGCTCTGATCAGCTGTTTCACCTCAGAGCGCATTCTCTCAATGGAACGGATCAGCTCAGTAAAGATCCTCTCACTGTCCTCCACTGCTGCCTGTGCAGAGCGCTGTTAGAGACAAGGAGAGAAGAGGGTGTACATATTATCTGGCCCTTTCACTCAGCTCTTACTGGGACTCCAGACAGCCAGTTCCCCACAGTGTGGCTCAGTAGGATTGAGCCCCACAGGGCTGGAAAGTGACTGAACTCTGAGCTCCTCACTGGCTGACTGGAGGAGAGCCCTGACTGAGCCCTGAAATGGCTCTCCCAGCAGTCAGCTGTTGTCCCCTCCTCTGGTCCATACTCACGGTGAGTGACTCCACAGCAAATCTCAGCTCCAACAGCTTCAACTCTCTGATCTGGATTCTCGGCTGGAATTCCCTTTGTGTTGCCTCAAGTTGCTTCTGTAGATAAAAAATGTTACACATTTTGTTTAAAACAATTTATTTTTTAAACCTGGAATTGCCAGTTATTTAGCAGTTGCTTCAATGAACAAGGTATGTTATGACCCGGCCAACCATACACAGAGGATGAAGAACTACAATCGGTTTCATTCAGTCCAATCGGCTTCAGACCCCCTGACATTTTACACATGGGAGGCCAATCCAACTACAGCTGTCATATAAAAGAACTGGCTGCTTCCAGCCAGATCCAGTCTGATCCTGATCTCTGCACCAGGAAGTGAATAGCGGGGTAAGGGACACGAACAGGTCTGTCACAGTGAATTGGTTTAGGTTTAATAGCTGTTTCACCAAACTGAAAATAACTTCCTTTCTTCATTTACATGTAAGTCTAACAAAATTATTCACAGATTACTGATCAGAATAGGGCAAAATAACAGACCGTAACACATTAGACATTAACAAGAGAGATTTTTAAAACCATCAATTCCTCCGAGTCCACTGTTACTCTCCCATTATAACCAGTGTCCCAAAGAGCGACCAGTAAGTACCAGTCCGTACCTGTTTCTCTGCCCTTTCTGCAGCAGCGGAGACTGCATCATGGCCTCTGTGTTCATCCATCGTGCACAGATAACAGATACACTTCTGATCAGTACGACAGTAAACCTCCAGCATTTTATGATGATCCGAACAGATCTTGTCCTTCAGTTGTCCAGTGGCATCGACCAGTTTGTGTTGCTTTCCTGGGTTTAATTTATCATGAAGTTTGAGGTCAGTTTCGCAGTAGGAGGCCAGACATAACAGGCAGGATTTGACAGCTTTGAGCTTCCTCCCAGTACAGACATCACAGGCCACATCTCCAGGTCCGGCGTAGCAGTGAGAAGGAGGAGCAGCTTGGAGTCCTGTTTTCTTCAGTTTCTCCACCACTTCAGCCAGCATGGTGTTTCTGTACAGAACAGGCCTTGGAGTGAAGGTCTGTCTACACTGGGGGCAGCTGCAAACACTCTGCTTGTCCCAGTAGCCCATAATGCAGCCCATACAGTAACTATGTCCACAAGGAATGGTCACGGGGTCCGTAAGTTGATCCAGACAGATTGGACAGCAGAGTTGGTCTGGACCCACTGAAATACAGGTTTCAGCCATTTTAGGTTGGTTTCGTTTCTCTGAAAATGAAACCAAGCAAGGCTTTTTGGCAGATTCATCAGGTGTGGGTGGGGTTTAAAGAGGCCTATTTAATGCAGCACCATTGGTCAAAAGGTTTTGGACACGGTTCAGAAAAAATATTGGTAGACATCCTCTCTGAGTCATACAAGTGCAACGGCATCCAGGCGTGCTCAGCTTATACTCTTCAACTGAAAACACGTAAAACCAGCACCAATCTATAAATACATGAGCACTCAAGCTCGGGTATTTATACAAGAACTCTGTCCAAATAACAACCTACATATTTTTGTATTAATAACGCATCCTCCTCTGTGTTAGCCCTACAGAATGCCAGTCTGATAAGACTTGTTTTTATAAAGACCGACTTTCACGTACTGTGATGGAATCCTAGAATGAAATACCCTAGAACTACGCTAACTGCTAGCTTTGAATTGTACACATTATAGTTAATAGTACAAAATAGTTAACTTTATACAGACCAAATCATTTACTTCATAAAGACCAGGTTTGTTTAAATAGTCCATTTAGCTAAATCTAGGGAAATGGGCAGGCTGTATGCGAGTCTTATATCAAGCTACAGTCATTCGTTGAGGGTGATTCGCCTATAGTTTAATGTAAGATTTTCAAAACAAAGGTCTACATTTAGTGCGTATGTCTGGTCCTAAGTGCCGATATCGGCCCCCCTGCCGGGAATTGGCAGACTGTCCAGTGCACTGGCGCTGTCTTAGCTTCGGCGTTCTTTCCGGTTGGTTCACTCGTTTCAAAAGCCCAAAATACAACTTTTATGATACTGCAATAATCGTAGGATCTTCGGGCTTTGTAGTACAAAATAATTGTAATGCAAGTCGCAGCGAGCTAAGTGGAATTAGCAAGTACCCTATCCGTCTAAGATGAGGATATGCGATCTTATTCTTTCCCTAAACGTCATTGCATTTTGCCCATTAACGTAAACCTTTTAAAGCAGAATTTGTATATAAATACCCGAGGCTGCGAATTCGAGGAACCAACTTTCTGATTTTACAGTTTTCATTGAAAGGCTGAGTGCACTCGCACGGCTTCTGGGGGATTTGTCATGAAAGCCTCATTCTGAAGCTCACACAAAATAAGATAAAGCTAGTTGTTATATCTCAACGAGACAACTTGTTTGTTCAATTTAATAACACAATACAGGTATACTATTTATTTACAATGAGCTCTAAGCTCTTCGCGTGCATATGAATGACACAAACCCCGAGCCCCTGTTCTTTGAAGCACATAAAAATGCAAAATGGCCTCCCGAGCGAATGGAAACTTAGAAATTAAGTTGAAATATCTTCGCCCCTACTCTTTTGATTTAAAAATAATAATAATAATAATAATAAGGTGAAATTTTTCGTCTCAAATTACTCTACAGCAGGCAGTGTATCTTGAGGGGGTCTGCCCGTGTTCCAATGGCAATAGAGACAAACATTTGGCAGTATAAATACGTGTATGCTACTGTTCAAGAAACTCGACCAATATTTTGTTCGATTCGGACCTAGAATTGATGTTAGTTTTGTTTGTGAAGAGTTACGAGCAAGTCGAAGTTTTACCAAACCGAAAGAGATGCACAAATATTAATTAACTTGACATATCACGTGTTGCAAAAAAAAAAAACCCAGTTGCAACAGCACGCAGTGCGTACGGACCTACTTTAATCACACTAGCGATCCGTAGTACCAACGTGAAATTATAATGGGTTGGATTACTTTGCGAAGTAAATATTGGTGTTTGCGGACAGTTTTTTACTGACTTGAAACCTGCGAACCGCACTATAACGATGGCAGTAGGACGCGGACAGGCCCTAGAAAGCTTCAAAATGGGTCTCGAAAAAATTCAGCGAGCACTTGTTGGACGCTCGCCCAGTTGTGAGCCAGTGGAAGTGAAAACGTCGTTCAAACATTCAAAGGGGAAAAGGTATAGGCATCCAAAGAAATGCGTTTCCTGTTAAATAAGGACACTCATTGAATCCAAGAAGATAAGCACCGGTTTTTCGGAACCCATTCACCTGATAGTGTTGATTTTTATTTTATATAAGATCCAGTAATTACTCACTGGTTAATAATATCATATGAATATTAAAATTAATATGAAACTATCATATTTCGGTCCCACCAGGGGATGCGCAGTGGTTTTAACGTATTAATTACTATCAATGGAAGTTGTTGTACTATATCCCTCACTAGATCTAACCATATGTTTTAGAATAAATATACTATTGATCAAGTTTTAGAGCAGTTTAAGAGTAAATATGATTAATGACACCCTTATTCCACTAAGATGAGTTAATTTTCAACCACAAATGGGACATTATTAAATGGACATGGTATGGGATTTGAATCTAAGAATTGTAAGTGTACACTACATTTCACATGTATTTTTCCATTACTAATGTACTTGCACCTGAAACATCAGGTGAAGTTTTGAAGTAATGACAATCAAACACTTAAAAGCAGAGGTGGAATCAAAGCCACATGCATATTTTTTGTTAGTGAGCTTTGTGGCTTTCAGGTAACAAAGAAACCCCCCCCCGACATTTTATCGCTGTTATCGCTGGTGAACTGCTGTATCTTTTGAGAATGATGACGTCTGTTATGTTTCTCTTTTTCTTTTCAGACATGGAGCTTGTAAGAAAGGGCCCCGCAATCTTCCACTGACTGTATGTTGCCAAAATCGAAATGGATGTCCTCAAAATCATATTGAGAGGCAAGTTTTAGGGTTATGGTTTCTTTAATATTATATTAATGTTCCTATTATTTTCCATTGTGATAGCTTCCGAAAGCCTCAAGGTATTAGACAATTTTTTGAATTTAAAAAAAAAAAAAAAAAAAACTGCTTTTTGACTACTGAAATGTATAGCTCACTAAGTAGTGTTTTTATTTTGATGGTGGTACTGACCGAAGGATGTCTTCTCCTTAGGCTGCCACCAGAGATCCTTCTGAAGATCCTTTCGTACCTGGATGCTTCCTCCCTGTTTTGCGTGGGTTACGTCAACAAGCAATTTCACCAACTTGCGAATAACAAGTATGTTCGCTATAATCATATATTACCCGTGAACCATCTCAGGGTCACATGAAAACATGATTTGTTCATTTTAAGCTGTTCCATTTTATTTGTATAACGTTTTTCTCTCTCTCTTTTACTTAAATACATGTGTGTTATGGTGTCAGGTAGTAAATATTATATATATTGTAGTTAATTGCTTCAGAAAATCATTCTCTTATGGGTGTCTTGTCTGTTTCTGTAGAGTGTTGATATGGTTAATTCTTAATACTTGAATACTTGGATGTATGATAATTGGGCGTATGATAATCCAAGTTTAAGTGACTCATCCGCTCTATGCTCTGGTAAGATGACACGGTGAATGGCCTGGTGAAACACTACAACCCTTGCGATGCAATGAATCAAATCAATCCTTTTTGTTGTCCAGCTCTATGTGGTACAGGATGTATTCATGGGAGTTTGCAAGGGTTTTAAGGTGGAAGCCCCGAGGCGCTAGC
This sequence comes from Hiodon alosoides, assembly GCA_025775065.1. Taxonomy (NCBI): domain Eukaryota; kingdom Metazoa; phylum Chordata; class Actinopteri; order Hiodontiformes; family Hiodontidae; genus Hiodon; species Hiodon alosoides. The sequence goes on from JAOYSI010000007.1 coordinate 2,303,814, forward strand.
GAGGCCCCGGAGGAGGCGGACGCTGTGTCCGAGCAGGAGAAGCCGGAGGGGTACTGGAGGAGGCTCTGCATACAGAGGATGTCCGGGCACTGTGCAGACAAGTGGAGGAGACGGCTGCAGGACATCAGCCCCTACACCGGCCTGCCGAGCCAAACGGTGCAGGTGCTAAGGTCAGTCGGTGTCTACTGTTAAACCATTTTTTTTTTGGAAGATAATATAAGGACTCTTGCTATCATTTCGTCTTGCTATAAATGTGTATTTCCAAAGAGTGAATGCAGTTTATCGTCATACAATAGGATGATATTTGCCTTTTGATATTTTATCCTTTATCGTAACTTTCCATAACTCAAATACTGTCACTTAATTTATGTGCTAGTTTTCTTCTCCCTCACGGTTCCTCTCTTTTAATTTAAAAAATGTTCTAATTCACTGTTAATGTGGCATGAGAGATGATGCTTTGGTTCTGCACTAAATGTTTCCACCGTCATCCTACTTTTATTGAACGGGGAATAATAAGTTGTGGTTATTTCATTGTAATTTGTGACTGCATTATACAAAATGTATCACATTGTACAAAGAAATAATATTAAGTTCCACTTATAGCTTCTAGGTGGTTTTGAATAAAATGTAGACTCTTACTTTACAGCAGAATCGACCAAGTTCAGGGTACATTAATCAGACTGGGAACATGTGGATGTGTTGGACTTCTCTTGTCTGTCCAGGAGTCTGTGTGTCAAGTGGGAGATCACGGTGACCTACAGACGGGGGCGGGAGAGCACCTTTGAGCAATCTCACACCCATTTCTCCGACTCATCAGTCATTGTGTGCTGGAACAACAAACGCTGGCCGTTCCTGCACCAAATCTCCACGCTGCAGCTGCATGGAGTGACACAGGCGCCGTCAGGCTGCCCTGCCGCCTACAAGCAAGTTAACCCAGCCACCGCTGATGTTCATGTATGTGGTGCTCTCCTGTGAGCAATGTTTCTTATCTGTCTCTGTCCAGAAGGCCAGGCTGGAGGTCTCTGATCGCAAAGCTGGACAGGGACAGTATCCAGGATGTCGGGAAAATAATTGGCTCTGACAAGCTGGTGAAACTGTTGTACTTGCCCCCTGGATTTATTATCGGAATATGGCGGGTAAGCCATACGGCGGGTTTCCCAATAATTAAATGAGCATCTTTTGATTAGGGGAATAATTGGCCCTGATTGGATCATCTCCCATGGGAATCGAATGTAAATACAGCTACGGCACATTTACAGGTAGTAGTTGTTGGAAATGGCGATGGTGGGCGGAAGATGGTGTGTGTTAACGTGTGTGTTTTGCAGGGACAAGGGGCAATCGCCTTCGTCATGGTGAGCGTGCACTTCCACAAGATAGTGGAAAGAAGTGTTCTTGGTTCTTTATTCTGGTAAGTTTTCCCAAGTTTTCCCCCGGACAGCATCTTTGACCGCCTACTTTATTGCAAACAGGCCTCTGTTTGAGCGGTAGCTGGCCTGTAGCAAAAGAAATGGGAGAAACCTGTTTGTTTTAATATATTATTATACATTAAACGTGTATATTAATATGATATCATTATACATTTAAAATATATATATTATTAGCATAATATTGTGTATTAAACATTATAAAATAATGCATTATTTTAATAATAAAAAATAAACATTGAAAATATAGACTGCATTTATATCGTATAAACGTTTTCCTTGTATTAAAGCCCCCTACTCTCTGCTAGCCCTTATGTATTACCAGAGGACACGCCCCTTTTTGATGAGGAGGACCCTGAATATGGTCTCCATGGATACGCTCTGCACATATTACTCCACAACACCGTGACAAGCATCATGTCGGGGCACTTTTCTCGGCTCTACTGCAGGAAAGGTGATGAGACATGCTCGTAATATCCCAAAATATTTACTGTTTTCGCTTCAAGTTGACAAAATGGTCGTCGTCCTTTCCATGCAGTGTTCAGTTCTGATAAAACTGCCATTTTACAGTTTTATGCTACTATTGAGTTGTACTCGAACCAGGTGTCTCTAAGGGATCAGTGAAAAGAAAAAGGTATTTCCAGAAAAGTTCAACAAATTATGTGCATTTCTGTTGTTTGATTCTCGCTGGAAACCTGTATTGTAGTTTTTATTACAAAAAAGCAAAGAAGTTTTTTTTTCTTTTTCTTAAGCAGAAAAAGGGCAGTAAACTGGGTGTAGGGAGATACTGAGGGCAGACTGAGCGGTTCCGATCCAGTTCATGTCACTAGCCGGTTGTTGGAAGATATGATAGTGTGACATCTTTAAAATCGCTTCTTCCTTCAGTTAACCGGATTGAATAAAAGTGGAGTCTGGAGTTGGAGCAGAATTCAATCAGCCTTTATTTCATGCAGCATGGTGAGAAGTACCCAGGCAGTCTGAGTAGGTTCTCTTAATATATTTTGGCTAAACATCAATATTTATATGGGTTAGTAACAGTAGATAATTCCTCCAAGGACCTTTGACAACCAATTATACAGCCCCATTGTCAGGGCCTCATGAATAGATAATGAGGTGGTCACGCCCATTGGGTGTTGTGGAAATCCCACTCAATCCACTTTCTACCTGAGTTGTAAGAACGCATAATAATGTCGTAAAAGCTAAGAAACATACATGATATACATGGTAAGTAATAACTTTCACTGTAATTAGGTACTTGCAAGGGTGTAAATCCCGTGTGTTATGGTTGGTTTCCTACAGCCTTGGAACACCGTGTACAAACTGTCTGACTCCCACACAGACATTTTCTTCACTTTTGTAAGAACACAGAGTGAGGCACTTATTAAAGAGACAGTAACACATTAGTGCGACAGAGCAAAGCATTTTTGCTTCCAAGCAATCATTGATTCAGAGTAAATATTGATTCAGAGCAAATATACCACACAATATAATGTCTCTAAAACTGCTGCGTCAGAATGGATACAAATATGATCTACCACTAGATGGCACCAGAGGTTAACAAGGTGACTGTAGAGAGCTGGGGGTGTTAAGGCTAAAATAAAAATGGCCTCTGCTCACTTAACAGTGATCTGTCAGTGTCTGTCACTAGCAGTGTGGACAAGGTTTTGAGCCCAATGATATTTTTCGCACACCTTACGTTTTTTTTCCAGGTCAGATCCGTAAAGGGTTCATACAGCTGAACGCAATCTACAGAAACGACCGGTCACGGCACACTCCGATCTCTGGGGAAATCAGCCTGCCCTGGCAGGCGGAGTCCCTGAATGGGAATGTCCAAGTATGTCCGAACACGCACTCTACTTCTCATGTCGTTACTGGTCACAGAAAAATACTTGTGTACCTTCCAAGTGTTCATCGACCTTATGCACTGTTCATATTTACTGGGCTGTTATATATATTTTTGGACACCCCCTGCCTTTATTTCCACCGCCATGTTTGCTTTTGTCCGGGTGATTCCTGTCCTGCAGAACTGCTGCATGCTGAGTTTGACCATCCTGGATGAAGCGCAGCAACCTTTCTGGTGTATCAGCACACCGGTGGCTGTTGTTATGTCCGGGCAGGAGCCGTCACGCCAAGACTACGACGGGGTCGACTTCTACGTCAAGCACCAGGAGCCCGAGGGAAAAGTGAAAATAAACCTAGTGTGGTTGCAGGAGCAAAGGCAATTCTTCCTGGTCAGTCTTGCGGTTTACATTTCAGTGGCTAAAGTGAAGAAGCACTTTGGCAGAACTTACTGAAACAGTCTGAACTGGGGATCCACCGCTTTCAAACACACACGGTTTGGATATTGTGCACTGATGAACGTTATTCAGTTTAATTTGAGATAAGAAAAGCTACAAAGTAAAAGTTCATAAATGAATACTCTGATATAGCCTGTAGTATGTTTCGTTTAAATATGCCCATTTCCTTGCCTGATTTGTATGTCATGGGCTGCCTCTTATTTTTTTATTACTGCACAGATTGTTGGCCAGTCGATTACATGCTTTTTTTTTTTGTCATTGGACATATTTGACAAGTCTCTTTAAAGCTTTCTGTTTTAATAATTTAACTGGTAACATTTAAAATAACTTCATTATTCTGTAGATAGAGTAGCTAGCTAATTTAGCTACTGAAGGAAGTTGATGTAGATCAATTAAAACGCAATGTAACGTTACCATTCTCAATGCTCAAGTATATTTTTGAAGAGTAAACATGCATATTTTGCTATTCTCACTATACAGTATTTGGTTTAAATTTGCATCTATGCAGGCTAGGGTGTGTGGAATAAATGAGTCTTTCATTTTCAGTAAAGAATGGAAACTGATGCAAACTGGGCAGAAAAATGTATTGATTGTAAATAATATTATGGCACTTAAAACGGATATTTTACTATCCTTATTTTTATGTGTTTATTTATTACGTAGTTGTACCTTCCTAGAATTTGGACGCCGTTTCTGTCAGTACAAAATCGGGTTTTGTATACCAGTTTGACGTGCACCTAAGAGACACTGCTTAGTGTGCCTTACCCACCATAGGGGTTCGAGACTTCAAACGAAAGACGGTAATACTATACCAATGATAAACTCAATGTTACTTTTGTCTTAATCTGAAAATAATTTTCAGCCTAACGGACAGTATTATTGTCCAATAAGAATGGTGCAATGATGCATCTTTGCAGACTATATCTAGGGCCTTTGTGAGTGTACACAAGTTTTTTTATTAGGTCCAAGAGAGACAAGAAAGCTTTGGGTCACCACCCTATTAATGTCTTACTGCTCTGCATTTAAAGCAAGTTATACATTTTTAAAAACATTTTTAAATAAAATAAATTCCCATTGCCTGATTTTAGGTGAGGACAACCAATGCAGGTTCATCCATGTTTTGGCCGTCTTGTGCCAAAGAAACTTTAGTAAATTGATGAAGAAACGCGTAGACCCTGTGCTCTCCGATGTGTCACAATGAGCAGACAATTCAGCACTAACTTGCACAACCCTGGAATCAATGACGTAATTGCAGTGTCTCCCGATGAATGTTCCAGACACAACCCCTCTCCTAGTAGCTCTAGTCTCTGAGGGAAGAGACTGATGCAGTACATATTTGCACTGGCTATCAAAGTTAATTGTTAACAGCATTTCTGAGGAAAATGTGTGATCCCTTACAATGTAGACACTGTTATCTAAAGTACCTTGCACGATGATACAACAGCTTGAGTGAAACTTTACCTGGTCACAAGCCTGTCACCTTAACCACTATGCCACCAGTGACTTCTGAGAAGATCCCATCAGGCCTTGCACTGCAAAGGAACCCGACACAGTGCAGACTCCCTACAGTTAAATTGCTACCATCGGTGGGATGGTGGGAATGAAAAGGTATTTTCTGGGCCGGTAACTCACCAGAATATCCTATTGGCTTACTGGCCAGCTGAAGGACGAGAAGGACGTTCAGAGGAGATTTGTACAATTTCCAATTTATCCAGAAATGTCAATTTTTTTGAGGTAGGATTTTTTTTGCTACAAACACAATTTATTAGCACAATTGTCTATTCGGGGAGACTAATTAAAACAATTCATGATTCCAAATTTATGTAAAAATAGCAATAAAATTAAATGTATATTATTTTTTTAATTTGTAAATTATCAGCTACATTCATTTCGTAGATTAAGCCTGCCCTTAACACTTAGCTGAAGTTTAGCTCAAAGATTTACATAAGATTGTATTCGCACTTATGGCGCACGCACCCAAAGTTACGAAACCTTAAAGTAAATAAACTTGATATGTTACATCCTCTTGCTAGTTACAGTACATTTTTCTCCTAAAGTTGCGTACATCGTGTGATACGGATACTTGTGAGATCTGTATCACGTGACAGGGGAAGACTGTGGCGGCGTCCTAGACGGCTTCAGTTGTCTTAACCCGACGATTCGCAGTAGTGGCAAACAGCGGTGTTCCTTCTGTTTCCATGGAGTGAAGATGGCCCCTTTTCCCGACGAGGTGGATGTTTTCACTGGCCCACACTGGCGAATGAAGCAGTTGGTGGGTCTTTATTGTGAGAAGGTAAGGTTGCTTTAACATTCGCCTAACCCAATTTGCTGGTTTAGCAATCAACGAGAACGAGATGACGATCGAACTACCTATGCCCGTCTAAACTACGCAGGTTTCGCTGCTAATAGTTATTACATTGCCTGCCAGTCACAAAATGCGAATGTTGACATTAAGCTAGCTAGACACCTAGCTTTTTACATATGGTTATCTAGCTGGCAATTTTAAGGTATCAGATTATATATATTTTGTGAATTCCAAAATGCTATTTTAAAAATATGTAGTTTTAGCTCGTTAGCGATAAAACCCTGAACGTCATTTCTTGATATAGCTAGTAAGCGACCTAATCGCAAGTTTATTATATGCCGGTAGCCTCAGCCCCGTAGCGTTGGCTTCTTATCCACATTCACACACAGTATATTGTCCAAAGAACTTAAGTTCCTTTTTCAAAAAACTTTTGATATAAAGATCTATATGTTGATAGTCTGACGTTCGCTTTTGGATTGGAGTAGCAGTCTCATTCAGTTACCTAGTGCAAGTGGAGCATTCAGTTGGCCATATGGCTGGGTTGGACGACAGGGTTACCTAGTAGGCAGAAACATTTGAATGAGCTATTTTACTATCTACGATATACCAGTGATTTGTGTATTATTATTATTATTATTATTATTATTATTATTATTATTATTATTATTGGGTTTTTTTTTTTAAAGTATTGAATAGCATATTGTTAAGCGTTTGATGTGACCCAGGCTAGCAAGCTCCGCATTATGTAAGCTGATGTTAAGCACCGGCGGTAGGTGACATTACAGAGTTCTCGTCGCTAAACGTGTCAGTTGTTTGTTGTTAGGCCGCTCTGCTAGACAGTAGGTCATTGTGCTAGGAAGATGGCATACGTAGTTGCATAACTAGGAGCCGCCTATTTTTTCATTACCCGCTAATTAAGTCTTTTCTGAATAAGTCACGTAGACGACGGTGACGTTTAGTAGTTTCTACCGCTGGAAAAACAACCACAATAAAGTAATTTAAAGGCACTGAAATACAGTAGAAGCGTCGTTGTTAAAGGGCAGTTGTGTTTGACTAATGGGACGCGCTGAATCCGCCTAAAAAAACCTTTTGTTAGTACCCGTGAGTCAAAATAAGCGCACATGTTATTTCTGAGCCCATGCACCTATTGACCGCGTCGAGACAGTTGAATTGTTTGTGCTTCGGCGGACCCCTTCGGTGACGGCGGATGAGTTAACGAAATCAAAACGTTACCTGATGCGGAGAACGAATGGCCAGTTTTCAATGTATACATCGTTTGCTGTATTCTGCGCTAGCCCACAGACTAGCGGGCCTCGAGTAACTTTGCTTATCAAGGTTTTTGGCTGCGTTAATAATTTGATTATAGTTGAATTTGCATTGGAGGAGGGCGATGCTGAATAAAGTAATGAAAACAAATATAAGGAATCTGGTGTGGCATGTTTCTGGTTTAGTCGGACCCCAGCTGTTGTGTTTTGGAGCATAGGTAGCAAGGTGTATAAACATTAAGTATATAAAGCTACTGCTGCTCAAGTGTAAGTCGATTTTGATGAATAAGGTCAAATCAAGGTGTGAATTTATATGTTGACGTGCATCTTTCATTTCCCTTTAGCTGTCGAAGACCAACTTCTCCAACAACAATGACTTCCGGTCGTTTCTCCAGTCGCTCTGCGCCACCTTCAAGGAGTTCAAGATGCACGAGCAGATCGAGAACGAGTACATCATCGGGCTCCTGCAGCAGCGCAGCCGTATGGTGTACAACGTGCACTCCGACAACAAGCTCTCTGAGATGCTGACGCTCTTCGAGAAAGGGCTGCGGAACATCAAGGTGAGCTTCTCGCACTGAAGAATCAGACAGACCCTTTCCAAAGTCATTTCCGTGACCAGCTATGTAAGGGTTCCGGTCTATTTTTAGTTTGGACATATTAAACGGACAACTTCCTTTTTTATTTTAACCCCCCCCACCCCATGTTTGAAAGACCACTAAATAATATTGCGTCTATGGGGGGGCGGAGCCCAACTGATGAGACATTTCTAAAAGGGAAGTTGTGGTGACTCTGCTTCCTGTTACTGGGCACTATGTTTAGGGGTCGTCACTGTGTTTGTGTGGGCGCCTACGTCACTTTGTGTGTGCGCGCCTAGGTCACTTTTGCTATGTCTGCTGTATTTTCTGGATGATCTGTTCTGTGAGACGCTGGCTGCGATTTTGTACTGCTCTATTGGTGATTGATTGGGTCGCTGAAACTGGGGATTTGTGTTGTGAAACTGAAGAGCGTTGTGATCTCAGGGGTGATTGTTGGTTGTCATTGATGGGGGTGTTGGTGCTGCAGTGGATGTTTGAAGGCTGGGTTTTCTCTAAGTATCGGTGGTAGATGTCCTTTAACAAAGCTGGTTTCTTTGTTTTGGTTCAACCAGACTCCGGCCCTAGGTCTAAATGGTTGATCTGAGCTCCAGGTGAAAGGGCACAGAGACTCAGGAACTTACCGTTTCATCATCCATTCTGTGGTAATCGTGGTTTGTCAATCGGGGAAGGGGAAATCCTGTTCCCGGCCAACAGGATGTGGATGACAGCCAGCCGAATGCGCAACCAGAGAACCCGAAAGGAATGCTTTATTTTTCAGTTTGTGCCCTGTGAAAAAACATCTTGTCCTTCTGATTGGGTCAGTTGGCCAGTGCTGTTTTACTTATTTATTCATTTCCCCCTTCGGCCTGGTTTACAGTGCACATACAGCTCTGTTGTGTGCGGCTTTTCTTAGCCCTTCAGAGGTAAACTCTTCTTTGGAGAGCCTTGCTGTTTTACAGAGATGTCTGCTTTTGTTTGTCTTAATTTGTATTTTTTCTTTCTTTCTCTGTCTTTGTGACACCTGGGTCTGTGTGTTTTGATGCCCCCCGGTGGCCGAATTGGTAACTCCTCGGTGCTGTTCGTCCCGCAGAATGAGCACGAGCAGCTGAACTACGCCCAGCAGCTGAAGGAGCGGCTCGACGCCTTCACCCAGGACTTCCTGCCCCACATGAAGGAGGAAGAGGAGGTATGCCATTGCCAGAACTCCGGGTGCCCGAGGGGTCAAATAAGTGTTGAGTTACTGAGTTTGGTAAACCTTCACAGTTGATTCGGTTTCGATTTGTCGACCTTTGCTGCGTTTTGAGTTGGATTGTTTTTCAGAATAGGGACTCTTTTGTCGCTGTGATTGGCGAAGGGTCCGAGGTACTCCCAGCTCGTGTTAACCCTGCCCTGCGTTCCTTGGCTATATGTCGGTGTTGACCCCGCCGTATGAGGCAGAGCGACTAGCTTAGCTCACAGTTCCGTGCTTTGTATGTTTTTAATGTTAAAATGCAGTTCTACCTGTTCCGGAACTTCGACCTACATCCTTTTGGTTGCAAGTGGGTCCTCCCACTGTGGAACGCCCTGTCACTTTTACCCTTGGGTGGGGCCATTTTCAGGAGTTATATTCTAGACTATTCCCCGTCATACAGAAGTCCTTTCGCGGAAATCTAAAGCAAAGTGTACTTTGAATTTTACCTGGGAAAATGTACAGATTGGAAAACAAATCTACGGAGAACTTTTAGAGAGCTGCTTGGGTTTACGACAAGGGGATTTTGGATTTTTATCTGTTTTCTGTTTCTTTCTTTTCATTGAGCTGTTTTTATTAAACCTGTTTACCATGTTGGCGACGGCCATGATTGTCAAAGGAGCGCTGGCTTCCCAAGGTGACTCCCAGATGAGGGCCTTACATTTAAACAGAGCAGGAAAGGTTTTAAGTTGACTGCATCGTGAGCACATATAACTTATTTAGAAAGCTCTGACCGACCCGGCGGTGATGTTTGATATCAAGGCTGACCAGTTGGCTGACCAGGCGCCTACGTTTTGTATGCTTCCTTAGGTTTTATGCCGTTCAGGAACGCGCTCTTGACGTTTCTGTTATACCACTGTCCGGGGTTGGAGCTCTGGTGTCTGTGTCCCGTGCTGCAGGTCTTCCAGCCCATGCTGATGGAGTACTTCACCTATGAAGAGCTGAAGGCCATAAAGAAGCAGGTGATGGCTCAGCACTGCAGCCAGCAGCGCTGGGACTCAGCGGCCGAGGTGCTGAAGGGGCTTAGCCTGTGGAGCCAGGCCGAGGAGCTCCACAAGGCCTTCAAGTACTCCGTGCACGAGAAGGTGGAGCAGGGTGAGCGTGCTGCTTCCTGGGACAGCCTCCGCGTTGGTCTTCCGCGCCTGACTGGGCCACCGCGTTGCCTGTGGCTGTCCGTCAAGTGTCCGGTGCAGGGGCGTTTCCCACCTTTTCGGCCGCACTGCAAGGCTGCAGATGTTTGTTTACGCTTTGTTAATTTCATCCATTCATTTAGCGGACGCTTTACTCCCAGTTAAAACTGACCTGAGGTCAGGTGTGTGCCAACTGCATTGGCAAACAATGGGAGGGACTCTAAGGTCCTCTGACCAATAAACTGCCTGTTAGCTGGCGCTTTGCACAGTGATGCCTGTGTCGATGTGCCCGTTGACACGTCCCATCCATCCATCCATCCATCCCTCCCCCCCCTCACCAGAGCCGGAGACGGAGACGGAGACGAGTTCCGGGTCAACAAACATCTCCCACCTGCCGCCAGAGGTCCTGCTGAAGCTGTTCCACTACCTCAGCCCAGAGGAGCTGTGCGCGTGCAGCCAGGTGTGCACGTCCTGGTCCCGCCTGGCCAAGACCGGCTCGCTGTGGAGGCACCTGTACCCCGTGCGCTGGGCCAGAGGTAGGGGAACGCATCGGGGCTCAGTCCTTTTCCCTTTCCTCTAGCGGCCTGTTATGTAAAATTCAGACTGGTGGCTTTTCGCATATGCAGTCCTGGGGACTGTGGGGTTTCTTAGTACTGACCGAGGATCAGTTTACGATTTGTTTACACAAAATAGTTTAGATAAGGGCTGGTCAAGGTTATGTTCAATCTGAAAAACTATGCTATTGTATGGAAGGTTTTACTACCGGTAATGGTGAGGTGTGCGTGTGCGTGTGCGCGTGCGTGCGTGGTAAAAGCTTGTGAAACTCCTAGGTAATTCCTATGCGGGAGTGATTTTGAAGCAATGCACAGCATTTACGCAGTAAAGTCTCCCTGAGTGGGTGAAAGACGGCTGTTTGACCCCTCCCCCCCTGCCTTCTAGGCGATTACTACCGGGGTCCCCCAGCTGATTCGGACCAGGAGCCCGACGAGGAGTGGATAAAGAGTCGCGAAGATGAGGGCAAGGCCTACCAGGAGTGGGATGAAGATGCTGACATCGATGAGTCTGGTAAGAATCCTTACTGCACTTCCATGTACTGCCACTGGGGAGCAGCCTCGCTTTTGGTGAGCCCCCTTTTTTCCACTATTCTTACGGTCGACTATAAGTACATAAAACGTACTGCCAATCAGCCCAACTCGGCTCGTCATTTCGTCTGTCACATAAGTGGATGAAAGGGGAAGGTCCCTGTCATTTTGATCAGGACCAGTAAATCACAAACAAATGTGGGCGGGGTTCAAGCGCTCTATGGTGCTATTGAGTGTCGGTGATGTGTGTGCAGAGGAAGCGTCGGAAGAGTCCCCCGCGATAAGCGCTGTTCAGAGAGAGAAGAGGCTGCTGGATGGCGTGATCCAGCACCTTCTCCCGGTGGTCGGATCCTCCGTCAAGTCTGTCGTCCTAGCTTACAGCTCTGCGGTCTCCAGCAAAATGGTACGGATCCGGGGGAATTGCCCCAGTGTTTATAATCCGAGATCCGCTCGCGTTAATCGCTGATTTGTGTGCGTTTCTCTCCCCCCTCCAGGTACGACAGATACTGAGTCTCTGTCCCAACCTGTCGCACCTGGACCTCACCCAGACTGACGTCACAGATTCGGCCTTTGAATGGTGAGTGGACCTTTTGTGAAGTCCCGATCACAGTGTTGTTTCATCGCCTCTCGATGGCCCATGCTGTAAAGTTGGAACGTCTTGTTTTAGTATAGTGACGCAGGCACCGTACATTCTGAATAATGATCCCCTTTTTGGGATAGTATAGTGTGTAGTGGTTGGAATGACAGTAATCAGGCGCTGGTTGTCAGGTGTTTGTACTGAGAGGAATAGTGAGACATTCGTGACATGTCACAATAGTGAAAACGTTCTGCCTCTGTCTGACAGCTGGTTGACTCCCGGGGCGTGCCGCTCCCTGGAGCACGTGGACCTGTCAGGCTGCGAGAGGATTACTGATCTCACCCTGAAGAGGCTCTCGCTGGGCCTGGGGGACCTGTCGGCTCCCAAGGCCACCCAGGACAGGTGTGCCAAGCGGCCGGTCAGCTTGGAGCTAGGCAGCTCGAGGGGCGGCGGCACCGCCCGCCGCCAGGCCCTGGTCTTCAAGCGCAGGCCGGGGGGTTTGGCCGCCATCCCAGCTCGCGTCTGGATGTTGGATCCCGTTCAGCTTGCCGACATCGAGGATGCTGCGGAGTGGGGAGGGCGCCGGGGACCCGAGACACGGGGCCTCCTGGAGACGCTGGCCCCGCCGGGTGGGACTTGCTGCTGCAGGCGAAGCCGAAGAAGGGGCCTTTGGACGGTTGGCGCCCCCTGCTGGCAGCAGTATATCCCTGCGGGGGAGTTGGCACAGTGCGGCCATTCGACCTGCTGCGTAAGTGGCGGGAAAGCCCTGAGGACTATGGGGGGAGTGCTCTCTGAGCCACCCGTCGGGGGCTGGGGGCTTCGGACTAAACGCCCCGGGGAACACAACACACCGTGCCCTGGCCTCGGCAGCACAAGGACTGGCAAGCCGGAGGCCTTGCGACCGCTGCGATTCCTCAGTCTCTCTGGATGCTATCAGATCACTGACCTCGGCCTGAGGTAAGATGCGTCCCATGTCGACCTGCCGCCGTGCACGGGCAAAATCAGCTCTGTGCGTTTAACCAGTGGGTGTTTACGTCTGTTTTAAAATTTGACATCGTGAAGATTTGTTAAAATACCTATTTCACCAAACTTCTATGTGTCTGTATATAGCCTAATAGGGTTAATTATAGGAGAAAGAATTGTCCCCCAGTTGTGCCCCCCACCAGCACGGCAGTTTTAAAAAATGTTTTGTTTTTACCAGAACTTTATTTAGTAATACATTTAAGGTAAATGTGTAAAAATTATATTCAAATGAATCTTAAAACTTTTAAAGATTTGTAGAACATACTACAACTCTATGCTAATTATAAGCGGAAATCCACACCTTTAGTGGATCAGTTCAGGCGCCGTACTCAGGATAAAATTACTGGTAACCTTAACTACGCTCTGGTTTTTTTCTTTTTATAAACTTAATTGAACGTTGTTCTCCTATTAATTGGCAGTAAAGAGAGCCAGTGAGATCAGGACTCGTGATCCCTGTATGGTGCGTGTGAGATCAGGACTCGTGATCCCTGTATGGTGCGTGTGAGATCAGGACTCGTGATCCCTGTATGGTGCGTGTGAGAT
>JAOYSI010000008.1:11993-25708 GCA_025775065.1 Hiodon alosoides
TGTTTTCGTGTGTGTGTGTGCGTGAGTGAGTGAGAGTTCGTTGAGAGAGAGAGTGAGAGAGAGAGAGAGAGAGAGAGAGAGAGAGAGAGAGAGAGAGAGAGAGAGAGACCTCGCTATGACCTCTTAACTAATAATAAATAATTTTGGTCAGACACCCCTACCAAGAAGCTCATAAAACTGTCTAATTGTCAACATCAGTTTTACATTACATTTAAGGACACTAGGAGAAAATTAGGGAACCCCCCCCCCCCCCACCACATGCTCCCTCTGAAAGGTCTAGTCATTTTTAATTAACAATTCAGATGTTATTTTTAAAAACTCCAAATCCAACCATGGCGAAGTTATCTATGTCTACACACAACAATGTACTCATCCATGAAGAAGTAATCTGCTAAACTCTGCTGAGTTTTTACAGTATTTTTTTAGGTGTTAAAGTCATTCAGCGCTGTATAAATTACTCCAGAACTATCCAACAAAAAAAAATTCAGGATCATGTGAAATTTAATACGATGTCAGCAATAAATCCGCACGACCAAAAGGGGTTAAGTGTCCTTGTACCTTTAAAAATAACTGGTGGGTGTTCAGCGCCCTCATTTAGCTACCTGCGAGCCCCATTTCACCCCAGGTAGAAACGGGTCCCAGTGACAGGAAAGTTATTCATTAATTATCCACTCCATTTTCCACTGAGCCGAGATGTAAACAACTTGAGGGGGGGGGGGGGGGGGGGCGGGAGAGAAGGCGGAAGATGGGTAAAAAAGAGGAGAAAAAGAGGATTGTGTGTAAAAAAGGGAAAAGGACGGAGAGGGAAAGGAGAAACGATGGTGGTGGTGGTGGTGATGATGATGATGATGATGACGATGATGAAACTGGGTTGAGGGCGAAGGGCACAGCAAGCATCAGACAGTTTTAAAGGCCTCTCTCTGCAGCCCAGAATGAATCGCTGAAGAAACCTAAGCCCACTCTGTTTGTAATTATTCCAATTATCATGGCACACTATAAGAACTTGATTAATAACATAGAAGATATTGTTGTAGCAATTAGCCATATGGTGGTGGGACTCTGCTCTGTCACGATTTTTCCATTTGCATCTACTTATGTTTGTCAGAAGCGTGCATCCGTGACAAGCTCAAACGCTGCTCACCTTGATCTCGCCGATGTGAGACACGCTGGAGAAATCTTAATCCCTTCGAGCTCCTTGCCTCGGTTAATTTTTCATGTGGCATCCGGTCTGACTGGGGACAAATGTCAGGTAGTGTCTGGGACGACTCGTCAAACCCGGATACTCTTGGGCAAATGTGCTGACGGAATCTCAGACGGCATTTGGCCACTGAAATGAACGTCACGTACCCTAGGACTCCACCGTGCTCAAATTCCCTGTGTGAGTCTCCCTTGTTAAAACCTGCTCTAATCCTCCAGATGGCAATACAAATGCATGAGGTTTGCCGAAACGGAGACGAGCGGAGCCATTTTGGGTGACGTAAAAAAAAAATCTTAGGTATAACGCAAGTAGGTGGCCCCCTCCAAATCTGTTAACCCTTGGACTCAAGAGCCTGAAATGGAAACAGCGATCCTCATCACAAAAGGACCACCCCCCCACCCCCCCCGCACTTTGCCACTTTGCTCCATCTTGGCCATGGAGACAGTCTCAGGGTTTCCTGAGTGACATTCCATTGGCCATCAGTCAAATGACTGGAAACTGAAGAGGAAAAACCCACCATAAAGTAGGACCATTTCAGACTGTGTTTGCAGCGCCTCACTGTGGCAGGGTCCTGCGTTTGTGTGTGTCTCCCATCGGCGAAACTGGCCCTGTGCGAGCGAGTGTTTGACAGGAAACAATGCCCTGCTATGTCTCATTGTTTGTCTCACATTAAGAGCACGTGTTTCTGTGTGTCCCCAGCACTGCGGCGGACTTGTAATCCCTGTCTTGCGCCCTTTGCCTGCTGGGTAATGTTTTGGCACCCCGTGCGATCTTGAATTGGATCTCAGCGTTCTCAGAAATTGAATGATTTTGCGGTTATCTTGAAATTTAATTAATTAATAAACTTAATTACAACTTAATTAATTAGTCGGAAATTATATGGGAAAATCCTTGATATGCTCCTAATGTGAGACAAATCATGACAAAATACCAGGGTATTGTATTCTGTCATCCAGTCAACTGAGCCTAAACCGATATTATGTACCTTAGCATTCTTTAGTTTTTCCATGAGGGGTTACCTACAAAAGTACACATTTTGATCAATGTTTTCACTTTATATAAATGTATGTAATATTTGCCATATGAAGATTCTTACAATATAAATGGAAGTTCACAGAAGTTCTTCTAACAATCACATTGCATTTGGCGCCGTCTCTTATGGTTGGAGAGTGGTTTAGATATTTATCTGCATCTGTAAACTTGCCCAACATCTGGAAACTTGCCAGCAGCTGGTGGAGCTGATTAGAACCACCTTCTGCTGGTTCGGAAGAGAAGGCCAGGGCAGCGCGTGGTATTAATGGGCCTCTGATTGAATGACGAAAACACCCACCAGCTGAGACCTTCGGAACACATCGTCCCCACGAAAGATGATGGCCACAGCAGTAGCGCTGAGTCTCACGGGGAGAGATGGAGTGCACGCAGTGATGTCATGATGGAAATGTGAGTGTGAACACTTTCAGTGCCCTGAAGGCCTTAAGGGAAGACGTCCCTGGTGTAGTCCCGGTTTCATGTTTGGGTTTTTATTTTTATTTTGGGGGTTTTTTCCCTTCCCACACTGGTGGCTCTCCCATGCCTAAATTCTAGCTTTGTACCATGGAATCTTCTCTATGTGTTTTATCACTGATTACCTGTCACACTTGTGTAAAAACACAGAAATAACATATTCCGGCTACTGCTGTTATGCTCGGGGATCTCTGCACAGTGCCTTTTAACAACTTGTTAATAAAAAAAGGGCCATATTAAATGAAATTAAATTTTTATTTTATTGATAAATTTGTCTGCAAATGTATTAACGCAATTTGTAATGGTAATGTGGTTTTTGGTCGGATGAAAATGAACCTTGTGTGTAACAAAAACTAGACAAAGTCCAATGTTAAACAGATTTTCAAAAGGCTCCAATTAAATCACATGAACAGTCACCCAAACAAGTATATTTAAAATATTATCATGTCATTATTTGGGAACCAAGGTAAATGCAGTCCCAACAAGTGTGAAATGTTTGTTCTAAAACAGAAGCTCCCTGTGCAAAGTAGAACACCTTGGCAAAGACACATTGAAACGATCAGCTGTTGTAGAGGGCCCGATCGAAGAGAAACCGTCTGGTATAAGCTCTGAGACACTCCGTGGGGTCAACAACAACAACAACAACAAAAATAATCTGGTATATTATTAAAGTCATTACTATCGGTGGAGCCAAAACTCAGACGCAGTGGGACTTCATCCTCCCCAAGAAGACAACAGCAGAGTTTAAGTGAAAAACAGAGTAAACAAGGACATGATGCCCTTCCAAAACGTGTGAACCTCAGGGGTCCTGCATTCACTCTTTTTCACTTCCGCTTCTCAACTGCTCATCACGCTGGGCGCGTTGTTCTTACAGGACAGGTTATTTAACGCAAAATTGGTCCGAAGAACGCAAACCAAAGCACCATAAACCCTTTCCAGTTAAACGCATTGAACATCAACGCTAATGTTGAGATTTGTGATAAGGAAAACACACACACACACACACACACACACACACACACACAAAACCCTTAAGAATTTTATTCAGCTTTGCCCACACCTGATTAACCATTGTGTACACAAATATTTTAGCTTTTAGTTTAAGAATGTTTCATTTAACTTTATAATCTGACTTAATTTGTTTTGCTTTGCACAGGCCAACATATCTAGTTAAGGTGCGTGTAAAGCCTATTATAATGTTTGTTCAGACATAATACCGTAAGCAGCTGAATCTTGTCACAATGGGACACTTTTCATTGGTTTCTCATACATACGTTATGGCCGTGGAAGTTATTTTTCCTTGTTTGCGTGTGAGTTTAATTTAGCAACATCAACTATGAAAATTACCTTAGTAATAATTAAAGAATGGGAGGCTTTGTATATATTTCCTGGAATGTTGAAAAGCCATTTCGGAATGACAAAACACATACTAGTAAAGAACTGTTGCTCTAGACAGGTGATAAAGAGAAGGTGGCGCCCCCTGATGGACTAGCGTCCCAAGCAGGATGTTGTCCTGTCTTGTACCCTGACTCACCACGGCCCGAACAAGGACGAGTGGTTTTTCAAACGGATTGATGGATGGTGTTAAACTGTTGTCATTATTATTATGAAAAAAACAGGCATCAAATCAAATTATTACATGTATTAGGCTATATTGATTCTCTGGCTTCTAATGATGCCGGGGAGGTTTTTGATTAAACATGTCAGAGTCACTTTCAGATGACCAGAGGTGATATCATAAACAAGAAACCTGATTGCTTATGTCAGAATCTGGGGAGGGAACACAGGGATTTCATTACATTTCATTTTGCGTGTTTTGTTTTACTTCTCAGACACCAATAATTAGACCCAGCTGTTAACAGGAAGCCGGGGCTTTAGAGAGGAAGTTCATAAAGAGGCAGAAGGTGACCTAGCCTATCAGTTTAGACCGGTGGCAACGGTTGCTATAGCTAGCTAACTTTCATTCTATTCAGTGATGTATTCTTTTGCGTTCAGTGTGTTCAGTTAAGTTCGTTATTTATGGGGGATATTTTTGTTAGTGTATCTGCGTTTGTTTAACCAATTACACCACAGTGTTTCTGTTGGTGTTAGTCTGTTTGTCTTTTGTGTTTGTGTTCTACAGGAACCACCGGCAAAGTGCGAAGGAATGCAGCTACGCCCTGAAAAAGAGAGACTGCTTGAAAGCGGTCTTCCATTGCCCTGTAAAGGGAGGAGCTCACGCTGCATTCCACAAGTGACTGGGCCGCACAAAGTCTGGCTGCAAGTTGAGTGCCCCTTTACCTTTTGGTTTTGACTGGGAGGGCACCAGCAAGCAGACAATTTTCTAAGTACACATCAGCATGTTTATTGTTGTGGATTGCAGTGTGACCAGCTTTTTTGTGTGGTTGAGTGATCAATCTTGAGTGTGAATTGCAAGCTGTGCACGTATACTGCGTTGTGAAATGAGGGCGGGGCACCACCAGCTGACTTGACCTGTCATAGCCGCCCATCACGCCACAGCATTCATGATCAAGGTATTGTTAAATCGCACTTTGACCTGCTCAATTTTTTTCATTTGCATTTTCTCATGTCTGGTCAAGGGGATGCACTGTTGAAAATAACAATGGTTGAAAACACTTATTTCATATAAACATGGCATAAAAAACCCAAATACGTTTTCTGGGTTTCTGGGTTCAGGAACTCTCAGAACATTCTTACAATTTGTAAAGACTACGGTCTTGGATTAAAAAAGCATTATATGAATAAAAAAAAGCTTTGAAATAAAGGTTGCTTTTGGGTTAAACAGGTTTTGTTAGTTTTGTAATAGTAAAACTGACTATGAAAGATGGATCTTATGTTACATTGTTTGGTTTTGTTCTACAACTGCTTCTTTTCAAACTGCTTCTTTTCAAAATACTTCTTTTCAAACTGCCACTGGCATCAGTCCTCTCACAATTGTTCCAGCTTGTAAAATAACACAATCGAATAGTTTTGACACAAGCAACTAAACAACTTCATTCAATGAGAATCTTATAATCAACGGACAACATCCTTTTCCGCTCCAACCCATAACGGCTCCGCCCCAAAAGAAAGTATCACAAAAGATGGAAACTTCAGACCGTTAAAACTCATGTTAAAAAAAACAAAAACACGGTTCCGCTCACTCCAAGACTTGTGAGAACGCTGCATTGTGATAGTGAGAAACAGGCTAAAGAGCGTTTTGTGTGACAAAAAGGGAACTGAACTCAGCACACGCTCTACTGTGGCTTCAGAGAGAAAATCCAAGGCAGGGCAGTAACGCAGTCGTTGAAGGGTGTTATTGCGGTCTAAAATCAGAGGTGCAGTTCAATGCAACTGTTTAAACAAGGTCGAAAAAAACAGTGGCTGGGCTCGGAGACAAAGTGACACGCCATCAGACATATGCAAACGTTCACAACTATTTTCCTCCCATTTCACATTAAAATAACCTTGATCCTGGTGCGTAAACAACATCTGCAAAGAATTGAAAGAAGTGGTTGCATGAAAGTATCTGGAAATTCTGTGGCGCTAGACGTCGTATCAAGGTGATAATGAAAAGGATATTATGAGTGATACATAATAAAAAAAAAGTGAAACTCTAGAAACTATGTATTTGCTTATACTACATATTATATACCATACGGAAAAACTAAATATAGTCATTGTAAATTGACCTCCTGATGTGGTTCATTGATGCAGTGTGTGGACTAATCTGCCAGTGGCTCTTGACCAAAGTGGACCACAATAGAATATAAAGAATCTACAAGCCCACCACTGCAGCTTCTTAGGGCTAGAGTGAAAACAGGTTGAGACCTTAGTCACGCCTCCTAACACCTATAAGTGTTCGCAACAGAAACACTACAAGCTGACGGTCTAACCCCTCAATTACATAAAAAAAAAACACATTATGAAATGAACTTAAAAGCTTAACCAGCTTAAAAGCCACTGGCTTTCAAGAATCACGGCACAATTTACTTATGACTCGTAATCCATAATCTGACTAACTACCATTCAGCATCAGAGACTGAAACCTTTTTTCCACGACCTTCCCCCAACCGCTCCACCCTACAACTTTATCCATGTATCATTTCCCAGTGATGGAGCATACATTACACATAGGTAACATAGGATGCAAACTTTATTACAAACCCATGCACAAAATTAGTAAAAACACTGCAGTCTCCAGACCAGACCACCCATTAGCATAAATATCATGTTCCAGCTAGCAAGATGCAGAATAAGGTGATTAAGATGATGTCACACACTGGGGAGGGAAGTAGGGATTTGACTTGGGGTTTTTCTAAACAATTTTGGTTTACACTTTCCCTTGCATTTCCCTTGTGGAGGTGATTTAACCGGTTGAATGTGAAATAAATAATGCCGATAACCTTTACTTTTGTGTAGGACTAGCTGTGCACATCACAAATTTAAACACATATGCTAAGTAATGAGAAGAATGATCAGGTAAACTATACTGGGACTAACATAACAAATGCCAGATTGTAAAAACCCCAAAAACAGTATGTTAAACCGTACATTCAGAGGTAATTGCAATGACACACTTAATCCAAAGCGACATCAATTGTCTTCACAACGTTTGTGAACCTCAAAGCAATCTGATTTAAGACATACTTAAATTTAACTAATGTAGTCTTCCAGATGTCGTCAATCCTTTTAAATAAGAAAGATCTGTTAGAACGGTCTATTTTTTTTATTCTGTCAGAAACTAAAATAAGCGTACAGGTTGGCAAAGTTAGAAATATCTGTATTTCGAATGATATTCCTCGGGTTATTCACAATCCTCTGAGAATCCACTGCTGTTCATAATTACTCATTATTACATTATTACTTATTATTAATGACATAGGGCTCTGTCTGGGCCTGTTTTTGGAATACCTGATCATTCTCTCGAGCAAAGACAAACAACAGACTCATCTGTTTAGTGAAAAATCTTCTCAAAGGAAACAACTTTACTATAATAATAATAATAATAATAATAATAATAATAATAATAATAATAATGTAATGGTAATTACAATAATATCTGAAAACATTTTAATATTGCTAAGAAAATGAAAAAGACATATGGTGTGCTGAATGATTTGCTTTACTCGAGCGCCTAGGCGGAAAGTGATGTTAACTTTTTAAAACTAAAAATAAAAATGTCAGTGTTCACCAAATCACATTAAAAATACAAATCTATTTGATGTCTAATAAATGAACAAATGAAACCTACTCCAGTTCCGTCCATTCTGACCTGATTTCAGCGTAAACTTAGAGCAGGAACCCCTCTGAGTGTCTTGTGTGACACTGTCAGTTTCAATCAGTGCCTGAAAGGCAGACTGTTAGACGAAGAGTTATGCACTTTTAAAAGGATTAGGCAAAGCACATTACGGAAGATTAACACTGTCAGTATCTTTGCATCTTTTGTTTTTCTTATTGGTTTGTCTTGGTTATATTTCTGTATCTTTAATGCTGATATCACTGCCAGTTTTGCATTTACAATCTCTGTGCATCTTGTCTGATCATTCCTCTGAGCCCTTTATACTGGAAAAAATTTGTTCCACAGGCTCTGAAAAGCGGAGGAATTCATCAGCCTATTAGATCAGGCTATCATTATTGCCATATAAAACAGATTTATAATGAACGCCTGTTTATAAACAGCTTCAATGTAGTTGTAACCAAACCCAAAACGTGCGTTTAAATCTTATCATTTTATCCGAAATACATAATTACAGTTATTCAGTGACATCCGTTAATCAGCGTGAAGCTGCAATCCCCAAAAAGTATCATAATACAATTAATTGAACTCCACTATCAAAACCAATGGTTAACAACCCTATTACCACGAGGGCTGCATGGGGAGATTTGAATGTGTCACGCGAGCTGCACTCCATCTCTTCAGCTGCTCAACTCCATCACATTTCTCCACCTAGTACTTAACTACTACAAATTTGTTTCGTTTTCACACAATGGTTCTTCTTTTCTATACTGCTCTGCACAAATCAAAAATGGTGGTATGTAGTTATTTAGCTCATAATTGAGTGCCCATTGTGTGTGAACGCTGCATGGCGAGACAGTGTTCAAGGCTGAAATGTTTTCAGTGGTTTTTCAGTTGATAAACTCCGGGCCCTTCTGTGTGTTAATCTACTGATTTATATTTGCAGGGAATTAGAGCCTCCAGATATTCATAGCTGAAGTCCCAAGATTTCCTGAAATCCGTTTTTCCTGAAGACGGACGATAACTAGAAAACATATGCTTTGGTTTGGTTTCTACACTCAAAAGCATCTTCCAAAAAATGTGGTATTGTCACTTAATAGTGTCATGATCCAAGGTCTCGCTCAAAGCGAACCAGCTGATCGTTCCGTTCGAATTTGAACAATAGTATGTAACGTTGGCTAAAAGATTAAGCCACTGTGCATATCAAATTATCGCTAGCTAGCAAGATAGCTACATTTATTTTTTAACGTCACGTGTCAGTATCAATCATTGCAAATGTTTTTGTGTGTTATTGTAATGATCGTGTTATGGAAGTTATTTTGTCAGTGTATATTAAATTTTAATACAAATGCACAGTATACCAGTGCAAGAATACAGACATGCTTAGCATTACCGATATCACTGTTTATGTCAGAGTTTACCTTTCCGACATGCATTTTGCTAGAAGGTCTGCTCACAAATACGCCGTAAAACATGAAAACATTTGGGATAAATAAGGGAAATTTTTGGGTTTTGTTTTGGGTGAGAGGTTTTGTATCGGTGAAAGGATGTGGACTGCTTTGTAAAAACAGCAGGGGTGGATCGGGGTGAGACGTCTATGTTGTTGTTTTATAACTTCTGGTAGCTCTGAACGCAAAGATGTCTGACTCGTGGAGTTTTTTAGTTTTTTTGTTGTCAGTAAAAACATGAAAATATTATAGTTTATTGACGTCACATTGGCAGATACACCACTAGGTGGAGTATGAAGGGAGTTACAATGTTTAGAAGCTAAGTGCAGAAGAACACTATAATTGGGGCAATATTTTATTTTTTTATTTAAATTAGTGAGAGGCAGTGTTTTTGTCACTGATTGACCCAAATGAACCAAGGGAAATATTTGGATCAATGAGAACCAAATTCTCGTTTTGTGAACACCGTTGACCTGGAATTTCCTGATAACCTGCTGTAAAGCAGATAAAAGACAGATTTATGAAAGCTGCTCCTAATTTCACAGGTTTATTGTTTTGTGTCTAATACATAAATAGATCGTAATTTACAGTTGTAGTCGATGTTATATTACCGATTATATTGGCATGGTGAGGACAGCCACAAAACCGTTCCCACTATAGGAGGTTTGCTGTTTGGTTTCTGGGTTGCTGTGACCTTGATCAGCATTTCAGAGCCCAAGTGGTCTGGGCCTACTGAGATTTGGCTGTATCTGATACAGATCAGTTTAATTACTACTTGATTCACACGCCATCTGCAAGGGAGACAATTCTCTTCATGCCGGAATAACTTTTCATTTCCTGAACTTTTCAATCTTAATAATAAATAAACAAATAACGAAAGTCCTCCAATGCATTCCATCTGAAATACATTTGAGCTATTTTAATATAATCTCCCTGGCAAGTCCTCTGTTTCAACTCTGTGTCGCAAACAGGTTCATTTATATTTAGTTATAAAATCGGCACGATCAGGTCAATTTTTTTCCATCCACGTGCTATTTTATCACATTTTGTTTAGCATTAGAAAATGTGTTAATGCATGTATTTTGAATTACATGTTTAAAAAAACATGTGTTTATTATGTGTCAGGGGTGGCTTCCCTCATAAGGTCTTTCTTCAGACTCCCCAAATAACCTGAGCCGTATATATAACAATATCGTAAATACATTTTATAATGTCAAAGTAATCAAACCACTACAAAAACAAACTAAGGAAATTGTACGTAAATGATTGAACATTGCTGATGGAAAGAAAGAAAAAAACCCAAAAAAACACGGAAAGCATTCTCACAATTAATTTAAACAGCTGAATCTTTCCTGCTTTCTTTGCATCTGACTTGGCACTCAGACGAAAAAAAAAAAAAAAAAATGAGCGACATCAAACTCTGCTGTTCCCTGGATCGCTCTCCTGACATGGGGCACCCCCACCCCCCACCCTTACCTACCAGCACAAGCTCCAAAATCTGCTGCTGTACAATCGTCCATTAATCCCCAACTGTCGGATCCGGATCCTGGCCAGGTAATTATTGTTTAAAAATAATTCATCCCATTCCTTTCTGTGGAAAAAACGGAAGGAACAAAGACAACACGGTTAAAAACAAAGGCTTTAAATTCTCTGCCATTCCCCCAGCTTTGTCTGCTGGCTGTACAAGGGGGCTCAAACAAACATCTTCAGCCATTTCACATTCAAATGTTACAGTCACGCTCCAGTTTCTACAAAAGTCGGCGTGTTTGGTTCAGTTTCATGTTTACTGACATAGTAGTTGTCGTGAAGAATGTTGCCCATCTGGGAAGGATGATTTATTTTTTTGCCTGGTGTAAAAGTTTTCATTTTCAGGTTGCTGATCTTCATGGAATTTGGAATTTACATTTGATGTTTTTACATTGAAAAATCTGATAACTCACATTTCATCTCGCCATATTGCATTTTCATTTATTAATTTTCTCAAACTGCTTGCCCTGGTGAGGTCGCAGTGCAACATGATATTAAATATATATAATTTAGTATTCAGTACATACAGTATATTGTACTGGGTAACATTATTCACATAAAACGATTACTACAGTGTTTATAACTGTTGTGAGATAAATATACTAAACAATGTAATAAATTATCATTTAAGAAGTTGCATTGCTGCCCTACTAATGTGAAACTGTAAGACCGGACATAAGAGGAATATTTCGTTCTATTATATAGCGGAGGTCGGTCTCAAGCTTAGAAATGTGATTATGTAAAACATTTTAAAATCCTGAGAGAACATCAGCCCTTTTGTAATATTACGTTCCAACATATACAAGTGTTACAGTTTTCCTTGTGGAATGCCTTTATCAACTTTCATACCAGAGCTGAGACTCCACCCGTCAAGCAAACTAACAGGTCTTGGATACCAAGAATATACACGTTTGTTCTAAATCATTCAGGTCTATTCTTCAAATGAAGGTTATTAATTGTGGTAACGGTAATTTCCAGTGGGATTTGTCCGGTATCCCCATGGGTAGAATGACCCTGCTTTTAACCAAGAAAAAATGAATGAAGAACCCTCACTGTTCAGTGTCAGGTTCAACACCAGGCTAGACTAGCCTTCAGGTGAAGGTGAAGTTCTTTCTGAGTTCTTCCAGTCTGTGGGACCCATGCACTGTCAGTTAATAAAGTAACTGCAGAACACATGCGTGAAGTAAGTTCTTTCTGAGTTCTTCCAGTCTGTGGGACCCATGCACTGTCAGTCAATGAAGTAACTGCAGAACACATTTTTACAAATGTGACATCACTTAAAAATTGTTGCAGAAAAATTATTTTCCTTGTTTTTTAGCATTGTAGGTGCAGAACTGGACTGGTGAAGGAGTCGAGTTGGGGATAGCTGAAAAGTTGATAGGTGCACAAATATAATTCACATGGAGTTATATTCACACAGGAGAATTTACTGAAGTGATTCCATCCATCCATCAATATTCAAAACTGCCTATCCTGGTGAGGGTCGCAGGGGACGACGGAGCCGGGATTCGAACCCGGAACCCCGGGCGATTTGTTGTTGTTTTTTGCTGCAGTCGACTGACTGGACTGCAATATAAAAACAAAATTTAAAAGATTGATCTAGACGGACTAATAATCCTACACCACCCATACCGTAGCAATAAAGTAACGAGGATACTGACCAAAAGATGCTGTAATTTTGGTTAACTGACATGGTCTACTTTTGGTTCTTCGGTTTTTGGAGAGTTGGTTGTCGGTAAGGCCAAGTTTGCTGGTTTGAACGCCCCCAAATTCTGCCTCTGGGGTTGTTCTTAGTTGACAGTTTGAGTTGAAAGAACTTACGTCAACAAAGGCTGAAGAGGTAGACGGTGTCAAGGGAAGGCCAACTGGTAGGTGCAAATCAAAAACTCCAAAATCCTCCGAAATTTCAGCACTGTCTTTTTTTTCTCTCTCTCTAGAAGACATCTTACTTGATGAACTTTGGCGCAGGTTGTCATCAGATATCCCGCATCAGTGGCTATTGGCCAAAGACACTGTAATAGGCGTTATGGGCAGATGCACCTTTAAGAACTTATATTCCATAATTGCCATACATGTTTGTTCTGTACCGTTAATAATACTAGCCTTTTTCCATTTACTTTAGTTTTCTCGTCTCTTTTACGGATTCTAGACGGAATTTCAGTGTCCTCTTACGTAAACGTGAAATACTTGATATAAATTGCCCTCGATTACTGCCAACGCATAAAATCACATAGTGTTTTTTTTTTTTTTTTAAATCATAAGCGATTTTACGTCGTTACTGACATTATTTTATCCTCAGACACGCTGTGGGAGAAGACAGGGCTAGCTGCGGAGACTAGTGATTAGTGAATATCCAGTCGAGGGACATCGCAGACGATAAACGGTGTGCAGACTGCAGGCCCAGCCTCCCCGTGCTCTGCAGCTCGGAAGGCTGTTTATTAGTCCCGAGGGGAGACGGATAATGGGTGCACAGTGGCTCCCTGTTCTCCAGAGTTCAGAGCCACGCGGTGATTTAATTAGCGTCAGCCGCAGGGCTGCTGTGGGCTCTCTCCGCTCGCGCTCTCTCTCCGGTTACTGAGCCCTCGGCGGCGACGGAGCCCAACTCCTGATCCTCCGGCCCAGCGCGTCTCACGTGGAGGTCTGAGAAATGTGTCCACGCAACCGGTTTCAGACTCCGGTTGCTGGGGTCGAATGTGGGTTAGCAGTATGGGATTAGAGGCTGGGTGGAAATGTGTGGGGGGGGGGGGGGGGTGGTTGGGGCCAAAACGGAAATAGAAATTCGAACCGTTAAACAAGGAACAGTGATGCACAGTGTTAAGAC
>JAOYSI010000008.1:30337-50562 GCA_025775065.1 Hiodon alosoides
CCCCCCCCCCCCCCCCGGCCGGGGCGAGAACGTCTAGAGACTGTCGAACCGTTAACCTAGGAACAGTGATGCACAGTGTTCAGACGCTGTCGGGATAATTTTCCGGCTGCAGTCGGATTGCCGTTCAGTATGATTTTGTGCCCGTCTGTTAGACAAGTGTTAGCAGCTCATTGACTGGGTGCCCTGAACGTACAGATTCCAGAAGAAGAATCCGGGCGGTTCTCCCAGAAGAGACCCTCTTGCATTTGCAAATGAATGAACAAGATGTTGTCAAACACTCTCTTTCACAGACAGCATTGCTTCCATGGCCAGGTTCGTCTGAAGAATCTGTTCATTCATATTCAACAGCTTAGGGTTGCCAATACTCCATTCCCCAAACAATGTAACAAATTGTAAGATTTGAGTGGTTTAAAAACTGAACGTCCCAGACAATATGTGCCCTGTGTAACAGGCCCCTTGTCATCTCTCACCAGGACTACTACAACTAACCAACTAACCAACTAACCAACTAACCAACTAACCATGCCTGGTATAAATCCACATCCATAATGCTGCTGTGTGGCTATCACTCAACCTCCCAATGTACGCTAATGATTCACACCTCTTCAACCTTCTGCACTAGGTTTAAACCCTTCACGCTAGTCCTACAAGCAGCTAAGAACCCAACCTCACTTCTCTCTGCGCTCTGAAACTACTGGTTGTCTGGCAGTTCTTTCATCCTGTACATGTTAAGCATTTTGTTGTCGTCTCTCAGAGCAGGAATAAGCCGCTCGAAAGTGTTACAGTTGCTAAGTCTCCGACCATATTCTGGCATCAGCCTAAAGCACACCTTTTCAGACTGTACTTTTGCCCCTAAGACCAAGAAATATCCCTGTAATGTGAATTTTATGTAGTGCATTCCTCCTATTGTTAGGAGGTATCTATGCGTATTGAACATTCAGACATTGCCGTTAGTGTAATATTAAACTCTCAATGCTACTTTACCCAGATGTTATTGTTGACGATCTGTTGTGTTAGCCTCCTGTTCACTGAATGTGTATGAAAGGAGGATGTCTATGTGGATTAAAGTGTCAACCGAATGTTTATTAAATGTATCTGTTAATGTTAAGGAGATACATAAACGCTCTGAATCAGCGGTTCCCTATACCCGGGTTGCGATCCAAAGAAAGTTATCTCTCCCCCAACAACTACCAAAGGATCGTTACATATGAATATAGACTCCCGGGTCACGAGGCTCAAAATAAATAAAGAAATAATAGATAAATTATGGGGGGTTCATAGGAGAAAAAGTTCGGGAACCACTGGTCTAAAAAATACACCAAGACACCAGAAATCAGCTTTGATGTTTTCGGAAATTATTTATTCCTCCAAATGTTAAGCAAGTTGTAAATCTAAGTTTATTAGAAAACTCTGTTTAGTTGTATTCACAATTTGTTTCAATATTTGGATACAATTAAATGCTTGTCACTAAACACCTTCACTAAGTGAAAAAGTCATTAAAAATCTTACTTGCCGACACTGATCTGAAACAGACTGCTGTTTTTCCATGACAACTACCTGTTGGTATCCAGCGTGGGAGCAATTTGTTTGTACATTGTCTTGCCAACGTGTTTCTGGCCGTTGGCATTGTTCTTGCCATGCTGAGCCCGTTCTGAGATGTGCCGAGAAGCCCGTGTTCTGGTCCTTTTCTGTCCCAGTCAGCTTAAAACAGACCATGGTGACAAGAAGAAATCTGAGTTAAAAATGTTCAGGGAGGTTAGGTACCGTCGCCATGACAAGACCGGTTAAAAGGGGTGCAGAAGGACAGCTTGTACACAGGCTATCGTAGCGTCGCCCATCGCCATGACAAGACCGGTAGAAAGGGGTGCAGAACGACAGCTTGTACACAGGCTATCGTAGCGTCGACCGTCGCCATGACAAGACCGGTAAAAAGGGGTGCAGAAGGACAGCTTGTACACAGCCTATCGTAGCGTCGACCGTCGCCATGACTAGACCGGTAGAAAGGGATGCAGAAGGACAGCGTGTACACAGGCTATCGTAGCGTCGACCGTCGCCATGACTAGACCGGTAGAAAGGGGTGCAGAAGGACAGCTTGTACACAGGCTATTGCCTCCTTTTGCCTTTCCCTGTCTTCACTACTCACACAGGTGTCAATGAGGTCTGGGATTTTTTTCTCAGCCAATTGAAAACAGCCGATATTTGGCCTGGTTTTCTCCTGCCAATCTTTCGACTGCTCCCGTGCCCTTGTGCACAGTAATATTTTCGGTAATTTGAGCAGGACCTGTGGTGTCAGTGCCTCTGATAATGAGCAATTTATTGTCAGCTTCCGAAGCTCAGGTGTGCTGACAGGTAATGTTCACAGATACCCCCAGACACTGGGGAAATCATGCACTGCGACACTCACTCTAGATGAGGCTGTTTACTGCACAGGGAAGAACAAACACCTGTACTCAAAGGGCACAATCGCTGAACAAAGACAAAAGAGGATTTACCCTGAATATTAAATGGATGGCACATGTGATCTATTAATAGCCAATAATGATGAAAGTAAAATAAATAAACAAAAAAACAAAGATTCTGGTAGGGACGCTAACTTCCTGTCTGCGCCCTATTTACGCATGTGACTGCACCTGTGCACTCATTTCCTGCCGAGTCAGGTCTTTAAACTTCAGGTGTGGCTGCTGTTTCTTATGTGTTTGACCTAGATTATTAACTGCTGTTGCAGCGGAGCGCGTTTATGTTGAGGCTTTTAAGTAGCAGTCAGACCTAAATGTATTGACGTGTGGTTTTATATAGATAGATCAACCACAAAGCAAGCTCTGGCCTTTGCCAGTTGTGCCCTTAATATGGAAAAACCACACGCACACAGGTGAAAAGAAACAAAATGCCCTAATCTTTGAGATCGAGCCATGTGACAGAAAGTAAAACAAGTCAGGGGAATGCATGAGAGAGCTTTCTCAAACGAATAAAATAAGCGGCCCATATTCTTCATAAAATGAGTTGGGTTAAACTCTGGGCCGAAGTTGGCTTGACACCAAAACACACAGAAGTTCTAACAGCCATTTTAAATCAACACTAATTCACCATCATATCCATGTCATGTGTGACAGAAACCCTACATTGATTTGCCGACAATCACTCTCTACAGCCTGTCAGAAATCAGACATGCCTGATTTTCAAACAGAAACAAGTTTACGAAAAACAGCTCACTGATTGGGTTTATGAACCTGTTCCAATGGGATTGTGAGTAATATTTAACATCCACAGCACTAAACAACCAGGGGACACAAAACCCACCTACCGTTTGCAGCCTTGAAACAAGAGACACGTCGCAGGGGACGAAGGGGGTTTAACACACAAATAACCTAATGCGGAAGAGAAATCAGGCAATGGATAAAAAAATGTAATGCTCACAAATACACAAACAGACACCACCCCAGACAAGTAAGGCTGGCCAAGATCCAAGCCTGTTCTGTTCTAAGCTCCAGTTTAAAACCAGGTGTGGTTCGGCCTTTTCAATTAACATTCCTGCTGACGGTCTTTATTTTTTTTCCCTGCTCCAACAAAAAAAAATCTAAACAGAAGCAGGCTGAGAGGAAAGGGAGGCAGAAAGACTTTGTCATACTTTACTGAATTATCCAATTGCACTGTGACGCTGTAACTCTGAGATCACTTCTACGGCGTATCGTCACACACAAACACACGGGCATTTTGACAGAGGGGAAAGTTTCGAGAAAGTTTTTGAGACCGGAGATTACGATTAATTCAGACGACAGTGTGAAGATGGCAACAGTTCGACACATGAATACAGTAAAGCCACTGACAGTGCTGAAAGGTTAGGCAATCTCTGAAACCCAGATCTATAACTCGCCCCCGTTATTTGCCATTGAACATTTCTGTGTGAGTCTCTATAAAAACCATATTCTTAAACAGTTTACGGCACAAAAATGCCCCCTTCGTTTTAAATCAGAGAATTCCATTTTCCATTTCATATAGAAGACCGGGTCCCATAGAAAAGCAGAATTTTCTAGTTTATATAGATTTTTAACCCTGGGCAATTATGTATTATTTCATCTACGATGGAAGGACGTATCTTCTGTGTATAAAATATATGCATAGAGTATCTCCACAACAGATTTAATTGATACTTGAGGGCTCCATTTCAGCGGTGCATCTGACTACATTATAAGGATTTTAGAAGTTTTTATTAGTATCTCTTTCAACAGTCATTTCTTGCTTGACAGGTAATGCAGAAGACTATATTTTATTTCAAGTGAAGATTGGGGATGAGCATTAACTTAATTATGCTTGTATTCTGAAGCTTAATTCCTCCAATTTTCTTTCTTTTGATTAAAGGAAAAATCCAGTATTGAAACTATTGTAACCCTATGTTAACATTAGGGGGCGCTGCATATGTTTGCAACACCACCTTTCAGAAATAAAACTGAGGAAGTTTAAGTACACTTCCACACAAGATAAATTCTAAAGCCTAATGAGACAAATTAAAGACGTAATATGTCAGGAATAAAATAAACCAGTAAGAGAAAAATCAGAAATAAATGCTGTGATGAGCTTTTTTGAGTGTTAATTTGTACATAAATAAGCTGAGATAACGTCATGTTTTCGTACCAAAATTTTTTGGATAGGATCTGATTTGTTTTCTTTTTTAGGTGAAACGGCACATTTCATAATTGTGCAAATATAATTACATTGTGTGTCGTACTCTGGCCTCTGTGTGTGGTGATATTTTAATATTTACTAATGAGCAAAAATTCTTGTCAGCGGGATACTTCACCAGCTCAGATATATTGGCTCTGTCTAGTGAGTGGCTTTCTTGGGGCCAAGCCACAAATGTACAATTGAACAGAGACATGTGTAACGTTGTGATAGATTGTACTGTCTCTTAAAAGTTTGTTAAGGTGGTTGTGTTTGTATTTAGATAGATATTCTGGCATGGTCCAGGGCATCTACCCAAGTCTAGAGAGAGAATCAGATTTCTAAATTACCCTGGTGTGCAAACTGAAAAGAAAAATAAAAATGAAAAATGAGGTAAGAAAATCGAAAGCAAACCAAAATACATACAAATTTGCCACCAAAACTCTTCGAGGGGATGACATTCTTTTGAGATTTTTTACCTTTTGGAAGCCTTCCTGTGAGGCGATTTTGTAGCTAAATTTTTCTCACACCACTTTGACAAAACGTTAATACTGGAGGCAGATGAGCCATGATAAACGTAGAGATAAAATATAAATAAATAAACCGAGAGGCCATTGATTATCCTACCTGATTTAAGTATACATGTTGGTTGCAAAAACAACTAGATGTCACCAACGGCCTAAATTCACATAAGCATTTTAATATCGCATTTTAATATCGCATTTTAATATCGCATTTAATATCGTATTTAATATCGTATTTAATATCGTATTTAATATTGTGTTTTCATTCTATCTTCATAAATAAATAAAAAAATGTGCTTCTTTTTAATCTTCACCCACACACAAACACTAACACCAAGTAACTAATTCAAACTCTGGCTTATGAATAATTGAAAAGAACATATTTTACCCTTGTTTATTTATACACATACATATAAAATATCATTTATTATAATAGGGTCTATAAATCAAAAGTATTCTCTTAGAAAAACAGATAAGTGAGGTTACTGTGCACCAGGGCCAGCTGGTGGTAATAATATAATGAAGTTTTACAGGCGCTATAAAGACAGAAAACAGATGTGGCATTAAAGATTATAAAGTTGGTAAAAAACTTTTAACAAGTGAGCTGCATTTCAGCGCTACAACAGCACAACCCAAAATAAAAGGAATTTACACATCCTTCAATTCTGAAGCTATCAATCACACGCATGTTATTCCTCTGGGAGCGTCTCTACATGCATATTTATCAGCTCAACATGCTAATTCCCGCTGCTTTACGCCCGCCAGGCACATTGCAAGGCGTGTTTATGACTTATAATTGTTGATATCTTTTGATGTATCTTTCTCCGCTAAGACATCATTTGGTTTTTGTGGTCCAAAGTCAACAAGGCACAGTGACCTGAACTTTTGATTCAGATTCACCGTTCAGGACATATTGTGAGCTGTTCCTTGCACAAACAAAGTTTGCTTGAAAAGGCTAATGTGCACTCCTTACGACTCAACTTCTTACTCCTTCTACTCAGCGTCTACTCAAGCTGAGTAACGCATAAGGGTGAAATTACAGGTGTTTATTACAGGTGTTTATTACAGGTGATTATTACAGGTGTAATGCATAAACGTCTTAAGCAGACGAAAAATACGTTTTTGGACACAGTTGTTCTCCTGCTTCTTCTCATTAGTAGATCTATAAATTTGGAATCTACTATTATTTTTCCTATTTTTTCGCCAATAGTGCACCGTTAAAAACATAACAAAAAACGCGCCGTTACTAGTCTCCGCGACTCCCATCCTCACCATCTCAGGGTGAGGAAGCAAAGCTAATCCTAATCCTAATCTCCTCCAATCCTAATCACTGTCGAGGCACCCGTCTTTTTTCCCACACTGCAGGCTAAACAGCTCACACGCTAGTTTCCGCGCTGACTAGAGGGGAGGCACATCTCTCGCCTGTACTTCGAGTCAATGGCGACCCAGGAAGCCAGCAGAAGACGCTCGTCTTCAAACCTGCCCCAGCCTAGGAGGCGCTCTGCCAAATGTGTGCCGCCGCTGTGCTCTCCCGGTCAAAACGGGCAAACTCCAGCTCATAGGGCTCAGTCTGCACTCAGGTGTCCTCCAGCTCATAGGGCTCAGTCTGCACTCAGGTGTCCTCCAGTTTATAGGGCTCAGTCTGCACTCAGGTGTCCTCCAGCTCATAGGGCTCAGTCTGCACTCTGGCAGGCACCTTTACCTTCCGTGCCGTTCGAGAGGGTTTTTAGCACAATATTCTCCATTAGAAAGGTCAGAATATGACAGCGCTCCAGTAAAGTATGATCAAACCACAGCACTGTCTAATGTGGCAAATTTAAGATAATTCTTAAAAGATTTAATATAATCATATATATAAGTCACCTAAAATTATACCACTGATAAAACATCTGAAGCTGTTTGATATTAAAAAATATATATTTTTTTTAAAATCAAAAATAACACAGGTGTGTGAAAAAATGGATAGCTGGCAAAATATGAATTATTAATGAAGGATTAAAGTATTATAACTGAAAAATCAATAAACATACCTGGCTTAATTAAAATGCAAAATGCTTTGGTTTTCCATAATCCAGTGCAGTATAATTATGCCTTTCTATTCTGGAACACATTAACTTTCGCTTTTTATACAGGCACCTGTTAACTTGTTTTGTGTGTGTGTGTGTGTGTGTGTGTGTGTGTGTCTGTCTGTGTGTGTGTTCATTTTATTATAATTTTTGTTTTGTTTATTTGTTCCATATTAATAAGCAAGAACTTGGACGTCTTCCTGCCGTTCTCGCCTGAACCAGCATTTGCTCGCTGACAACGGGGCACTTTCCCCCCCTTGTACTTTTCGCACCCACCGAGCGGCGTATCACACATCTGTCTGAGGTCAGCGAGGGCACTAGGTTGCTACCAGACACCATATTTCTAATTATCATTAATTCAATTGCAGCTTTTATCCAGAGAGATTTACAAAACCTAGTTACATTGCAGGGGTTTCGCTGGCACAACCCACCTTTTTCAAGGGCACTGCAGCTGCCCCCTAGGGTGGAAAACCACTAGGTCTAGGTTGCATGGACTAGACCTTGGCATTACCCCTGGGGGTGATGTATATTGCCTTCAATCAGGAAATTACCCATTTATACAGCCGGCTATATTTACTTGAATGAGCGCGTTTGCCACCAATTTGAAAAAAAACATTCACATTACTCATAGGCGCAGACCACAGAGGCCATATTCCAACTGCGTTGCACCGATAGAAATACAAAAGGCAAACACATTAATATAATATAAATACATAATATATTATTATTTATTTTCTCGATAACCCATAACAGTAAATATGGTGCTGATGTACACCTTCACCTTTGGCAGATGCTTTTGAAGTGTTGGTTATTGGCCCTGTAATGTAATGGGTTATTACCTTCCTCACAATACCTGCTCTAAATATTCTAAATATTCACTGGAACTATTATCTCACGAGTGAAAAAACGCAGACACTAAATATCTTCGTGCTCGCGTTTCCCTGTCAAACTCAAAGAGCCCGCGTGAGTAAATGTGCTAAATACTCCAGAGAAATGAAAATTAATCGTTTAAAAATGTGTCATTTGTCACATTGAGGTGAACAAGGAAACTACTAGGCAAATTAACGCACCATGACACTTAATTAAATTAATTGAATTGGTATATCATTTAAAGCTTGTCGTTTCTTTCTAGCAGATACTTTACACAAAAATAATTAACACACCAGTCCCTTCAGTCCTTTTATCACTTTGACATTTGCCGTTGATCAAAAGGTTTTAAACAGACAACGTAATGACAAAGACATCTGAAGGTAGTGTCAGTCAGCACCACCCTGACACAGAGAGAACGAGGGGGGGGGGAGATGAGTTAGAGATCACAGTTATGCCACTAAATGTTTCCCAGGCGCAATGGAATGAGCGGCTTCCTAATGATCAAAACCAAGAGGCAGCTTTCGGACAGATGTAGACCGTACCACGAGACACCTGAGATGACCGCCCTTTGTCATGCTCCCAGTAATCCCACAGAGTTACCTGAAGAAAAGCTGTCTGCTTGTGTGCAGGCTGACCGGTGGTTCTCGCTAAACTAAACCTTATCGGCACAAACACGCAAAAGACGAAACCCGACCCTGCTGACTGCTGACGAGGAGGTTTCCATTCTTTTTTTTTTAGGGTTAAATAACCCTTGCTCTGCGACCGCGTGATCTGGGAGGTTGTGCGAGTACGCCGCACTTGTATTCCAGGCGCGGGGCTTTGCTTTATTGAATAATACGGGCTGACACATTTGCTCCCTGTCTGTGATTTTTCAAACCCATTATTTCGCATGTGAAGTTACAAATTACAGGAGTGACATGGAGTGGGTATCTTACCTGCCATGTGGCCTGAACCTATGCCAAATCCTGTGCCACTGATTTTACTAATTGCCTCAATGCAGCCAACACTTTTCATTGGTCCACAGCTCGCGATGTCACAGGAAGTTAATGAGAACTAAATAATGCATGTGAACCTCTCTAATTGCTTCATTTCTCATTGTGGATTCCAATGCTGTAATCAGACGTAGATGCCAAAATGCTGCTTGTATTACTTTTTGAGAAAAAATATCAAGACAGGGCCATTGCCAAAACAAAACCCCTATAAACAGCAGCTGTAAAATTGACATTCAAAACAATGAAATAACAAAATACTAGCAATCTTAGAACATTCCCGTCGTAAATTTTAGCAGTTAAAGAGATTAACCAAATAAAATATAAAAAATGTAAAAGTATGGGTTTTGGGGATTAAATATTCCCTTTGGGTTGAAGAGGAACCCCACAAACCAAAACTTGTTTAGTGTACAGGTAGCAGTGTACAGGTAGCAGTTGCTCTTGTGGTTTTCTGTCTTGGCGGGTTGCTACGCATGAAATTCCAACCACCGTTGCAAAAGATCCATCTGAAATTGACAAATGTGCATGATCTCCTTTGGAAACAGAAACAGCTTAAGGATACATTACATATTTATGTGCACATTCAATGCATCAACATAAATGTACTTAGTGCAATTCTAAATCACAATCTGCGAATGTCCTGAAAAACTTGAGTATTCAATGGAGGCTTCTTGGCTTCACCTTTTTATCTCAAAGTGTACGCCTCGTTATATAAAAAAGGATCCGAGGATGATGCTAACTGTTTAAACATTCCAGCGTACCCCACACGGGGTGGGCGTGCGTGCTTCTTCTTCTCTGGCCAGACACCCACGTGTGAACGTCGACCACCTCTCCTCCCCGGTGCGGCCACGGGGGTCGCTCTAATTTAGCAGTAAATTCAATCATCCAAGCAGCTGAATATTTTATGGTGTTAAAGTGTAGCTTAAAAGAGCTGTATTATTCATTTAGCCGCACATTTTCCCACTGTGTTCAGCAGACATCAGGTGGTCCAGGGAACAAAGAAGTCCATTTACAACAAACATTGAATTATTTAGGAATATTCAATCTAAATACACGCCACTCGAAATTTTATCCAAACTAGGCCACGGAGCGCATTTTCAT
The DNA here is from genome assembly GCA_025775065.1 of Hiodon alosoides. Lineage (NCBI taxonomy): Eukaryota > Metazoa > Chordata > Actinopteri > Hiodontiformes > Hiodontidae > Hiodon > Hiodon alosoides. The sequence goes on from JAOYSI010000008.1 coordinate 40,544, forward strand.
GTCCATTTGCCTTCCTTTTTGTAGGCTACAAGGGAAACAAAAATGTCGGTCACCGTTGACAACAGCTAGTTATAATAACACTGAACAACTGGTTTCAAGCTTTCATTTGAAATGACAGAGATCCTAAGATTTTATAGCGGTGTGTCTCAAGGTGTTTCCCTAAAATGGTGAGCTGGCCATGAAAAAAGTGATGGGGGGGTGGGGGGTTGATAACTGTTCACCGACGTGCCCAGGCAGGTAGGCGGAGATGTGATACTGTGAGTAGATGGAAGCGGAGCGACGAAGGCCCTGACAGGACTAGAAGCAGATGTTGGCGGAATGGTGGAGATGGTGGAGTTTGGCCAAGAGAGGGGTGATGCAGGGGTTTAAGTGGTTAGAGCGTAGATCAGTCTGGCGGTGGAGTCCTGGAACAATTACGGAGGCCTGATAACACTTGCCAGCCTGCGGAGAGTTGCAGAAGTCAGGGCGGTTGAGCTCCAGGGCCTGAACCAGTAGTTGAGTGGATCTAGAGGAGCAAAAAAATTCGGGTTCTTTCCAAATCAGCCAACAGGCACTTGCAGAAATGGGTCAATGAGCTTGACAACGATATTATTATCACAGTTATTGTTTTGTCATTTCCCAAACAAAAGTGATGAAATGGTAAAATTATTTAAAGAGAATAACTTTATTGCTGATTAACAGTGCCTACACTTTAGCGACACCTCGAGTGAATTGCTTGAATATGCGTCTCCAGGTCTATCCATGGATTAATGTAGATTCAGTTTCTGCAATTCCAGCTTGTGACATGATTAAATAAATGGTGATTACTTTATGACTAGCAATGTAATATTTATGACTGAGTGAACAAACAACATTGAATTTAAATACATGAAACACTTTCAAAAACAGATGATCAAGCATCATCAAATCATCGTAGTGTCAAAGGAGTCAAAACTATTTTTTGGAGAGCCGCGATCACAGAACCTGGTCTAACCGAAACCGAAGGCGCGCATTTACAGGTCAAACGCCGAATAATTAGAGAACTGGAAAACAAAGACATGATGGGCATCTAAGGGGATTAGCGCACAAACCGGTGAACGCTCCTTGCTGTGTGTGCCATCGGTGGGAGGATTTGCAATTCACCGTCCCCATAAAACAGAAGCTGAGGTGACAAAGACCCTCGCGCGTTATCGCCCCTATCGGTGGGCTGATCTTCCCAAACTGCACCCTGAGGAGGACGTAACTTCTGTACTCAGATTTAACAACAGGCCGCGAGTCTAGTTCAGACACAGATTACAGGTCCCTCCGGGCCGCATCGTTATTCATGGTGGCGGGCGGCTGTGGAAAGAACAACCCCGCTACGTTGCTACAACGACGTCATCGCCTGTCAGTTCACCTGCTGTCCAGCGCAAATCCTCCACAGCCACGCTTACTGCGTCTGATGCATAAATAAGCCTGGGCTTTGACAGGGCAGTACACATTTGGAATTGCAAAGCAAAATGTAAACTTGTCTGTGTGCTTTCAACTCTAGTATAATCTTGCACATGGGCAGAAAGGATAACATTGTCTTCACACGAATAACAATCACAAGAAATTGCTTCCTGAAAATCACGCCACAGAAAATCAACCGTGAAAAATATGCTCAAAAGGCCTTTTGACACAATTTTCCCATAGATCCAGCGCTGAGCTTTGTAGTAACATGAGAATAGGAGATCAAAATGACAAATACAGTGAGAGAAGAACCAAAGGCACGTTTATTACGGTGTGAAATGTAACCCACAAAAAAGCCTTTGCCGTCGTCTACTTTAAACTGTACATTAAAGTAACAATTTTATCTAACCTCTGCCGAGTGAAATAAATGCTCCGAATAATTTAACTAAAGAAAACATTTCTTGCTAATTTCTGGCTAATTATAGCCGCGGCAGTGCAGGGAAACGGTAATTTACACTCCTGGGTTGCGTTTGTCATGGCGACACCATCAGGCTTCGCCGACTGCCTCTGAAAGCTAAGCACAGGTCATATAAAATTAGCCTATGATCAGAGGAGATTAAAAGGGAATCCAGGCGCAAGTGACTCGCAGATTATTGCAAGTCTGGCCAGAAGACAATGACTCAGGAAGAACGACACCATCCCAAATTTCCCCAGTCAAATTGTGTTCTTATATTTTATTTGGATTTTTAAAAAAAAGCACTGTCAGGAGGGAAACCAGGACCCTCCTTGTTGCCTAAAACGGCTGAAAAGCGACCTTGGCACAATCATCAGCTCCACAAATGGAACACGGACAGTTCCGTGTATTGTCACCTCACCGGCTGTATGCAGCCCGGGAAGCCTCAGCGTTCTGACCTGGGTTCGAATTTGACCCGGAGTTCAGGCGGATGTACACCTCTGTACACGCAGCACTGAGAAGGATCAGGGCCTGGAATGATTGCACCAGAGGCAATCATCTTAAAAGACTGTGACCCCCAACGAAGAAAATGAAATCGATTCATTCCCTCCGTCCAACTTTACAGGTCCTCGTCACCCTCTGGACAAACGGAGAGTGACGTGTCAGCGTGAATAAACGAATAAACAAAAATATTGAAAGAAGGCTTGAGCATTCAACAGTTTTGGATGGGTAATGTAAATTGATTATTATGGAAACAAGCACACTTAAAATAGGCCCTATATGCAATTTTCTGGCACGGAAAGCGCGGAGAAGTAGCGCTCCTCGATGTTTGGAAAGTAAAGCATGGCTGGATTTGACTCATTAAATTCAACACTGCACCAAAGTACCTTTTTGCAGTGCTTGATGAGACTACACAATAATACATTGGACGTCACGTAAAATATAAGAGGCCTTTCAAAATATTAGTTATATATGTCATGAATTCCTGAGAGAGAGGAGTTGAATCTGAGCCACTAAACGACCAAAGATTCCCCCCCCCCAAAACAACGAAACGAAACAAAATAAACATTAAGCTCAATCACAGTTTATAATTTACCCGCAAACAACATCATTACAGATGCTTACAGGCAAACATGGGTGCGTGTTTTTGTGCTGATAAAACTGAAAAAAGTTGGGTGGGGCTTGCGGTTCACAACCTGATAAAATCATGACCCATGTAATAGGATAGGTGTGAATTTAATCATCCGTGTTTGATTTAGTCAACTATTTTTTCAGACACCTTGCACACCCCATTTTAATTTTTTTCTTTAGTTTTATTGCAATTAAAAAGTGATTAAATATTGAAAGTCAAGATGTGGTGGTCTGAAAGTATAATGCGACTAAACTGATTTTTTTTTTTTTTTGTATTTATTTCCTTAGAGCTTATGATATTCTTCCGCCAATTACACAGCAAGACAATTACACAGCAAGACAATTACAACTGAAATACAACTGAAGTACCCTGCTCGGGCTCCAAAAGAAGAGTTGCCCCCACCAGGGCTAGATACGCAACATACTTTTGCCAAACCTGTGTAAACTGATCCAGAAGTACGAACGATCACATTTAACAACACACTTCACTCAGTGATTTTTGACCTCAGGTGGAACACTTCAGTCTGAACGGTCGCTGGCAACATCAATAAATAAATAAACAGAGAGAGTTTGAATAAAATAAACTTCCTTTTTTCCCCCCACTTTGTATATTGTCCTATTATTTTCAAATAAGAATCGTCCTTTATGCGTTTTAAACCCAATGATCACGGTTGAGAAATTTCACCACACTGGGACCAAATCAAGACTTTTACAGCCCGCAAAGTGCTTCTAGTTAAATTGTATTTATTTGTTTGTTTGTCTTTCATCCAGTCAGGGGGGTTGGAAACGTTCTGATTCGCCACCTGTATTAGTTTCATGTAGCTAGGCTTTGGTCACTGTTTAACACCTCATATGTGGCCTGGAAATAAAGACTTTTCCAAAATAACGCTCACTCTCCCTTTCTTGAGTGCCATACCTGTTAAAATGAATAAATAAATACATACTTAAATGAATACATTAATAAATATTTTAATTAAAGTTGAAAGAAATAAATGCATACATCCCTTGAAATATATACTGAAACGGGTTTCATTTATTTAAACTCACATTCATTTACATCAACATATGTCTAAATATTTAATCTTTTCATTGTTGACCATTCAATAGCAGAAATTGAAACAGCAATTTGTTTATAGGTTTAGTTCCACCCTAACAGGAAAGTGGATTCAAACATATCATTTTGTGCTGTGCTCAATTGTGCAGAGCAATTAGCAATTTCATGGTCTATTATTGAAAGGTCAACAATGAAAAATTTAAAATGAATAAATACATGTTGAAATAATAAATAAAGGAATAAATGTGGCATTAACTTATTTCGGTATATATTTAAACGTTTATTTATGTGTCTTCTTATTTGTTTCAACATTAATTAATATATTTCTGTATTTATTTAATTCTGTACGTATTTATTTATTCATTCATATTTGCCTTCGGTCCCTTAATGCAATCCAAATGTATCAGTCTGATTCCGAAACGACTTGTTTCATTGATTGCTATAAACAGCTACACTCATAGACCCTGCTCCGGGAGTGTTGCACTGAAAATAAATAAAAGCACAGGTACCAAAATAGTAGTTTCCACTTTTCTGTTTCGTTGACATTTCAAAAACTTGGATGCCTGTTCCTCTCAATAAATAAATATTCTGTTTGTGCTGCATGCCTGTTGTTCTGAGAAACGACAGTCGACTCCTGTTCCGGCTATATTTAGAAATATCAACACGTTGAATTTAGCGCTTTGAAATCAATAGATAACTAAACATCAGTCTGACCTGCAACACGCCGTTTGTGAACGGAACATATTTTACACATCTATTTATAACAAAAATTGTGACACCAATTTCCTGAGACGATAACGCACGCATTCTGCGCGTACTTTGTTCCCTCAGAAAATAAAGAAGGTCACTCAAACCCGTGCACGGTTGCACATTTTTTGTCTCTTGGTGCGCAGTGATTGCTCAGGCAGACGCCGGTGGCTGAGGTGAATGTGCTGAGCGACTGTGATCTGAGGAAGCTGTGTTTTCCCCTCTCCGTCAGGTTGCACAGACCTACTCTTGAGGTACGGCGTGGTATCTTTTATTTTATTTACCCTTGTCTAACGTCCGCAGGTGGCGTGTGCGCGCAATATTTAAAGACGTTACACATGTTTATCCTCCAGAGTGGGGTTCCGCCAGGCATTTCAGCTCTGAATAGCATTACCATCAATCCAGTGTAAATAACATGAAGTGGCAACTCATAAATAGTTAATGACGCAAAATAAAAACCCAGGAAGTGACTCCCACCCTTTCCCCATCGAAGTGCTGCTGATTGATTCGCTCCTGGAGGGATTCAGACCTGCAGTGTTGGGTTAAATCTAGCCCTGCGCGGCGGCGGCGGCGGCGGAGACTTACACAGCGATTAGTAACAGGTGGGGCGCCTGAGCTGTTTACCAAAGAAAGAAGGAGCACACAATTACCCCCAGGCTGACGTTCGCCATTAATGGCATTTCATTTGAAGGGCTATCCCCTTAAAGTGCACAGGTCCAGATGTGATGAAAACAGGCATCTGCGCCACACGTGGATTGGACTGAGGGAGGGATAACAGTGCAGGGGTCAGATATGATGAGAACTAGGCGTGGCCAAAAAATGGTATGGGTGTGCATTCTGCTCACCTACTGACTTGACCAAGAAAATTAAAATATGAGGGAGGATGATTCATTTTGTAAAACGACCCATTTGACTTTTGGTGAAACAAATTGTGAGATCACAATCATACATTTTTGTAAAGTAACAGTACGGTAGGTCAGGTTAGAGCAAGTACCAAAGACAATTATCATAAAGTGACCACACACACTCTCCAGCAGACTGTGCAAAAGGGTGAACTCTGCGGCACATGAATCCCTCCCACGTCTCCCCTCTTGCTACAGCCCCTGAATTCCAGTTACCAGGGTCGCACCCGGCTTCAATAAGCCAGTGGGGGGTAGAGATTGCTGGCAGGCAATTTGACACAAATGAAAAAAATACTGCAGCAGACAAACAGATGACCAACACTAAACGTTCTGCCTGCAAGGCCATGGGGGCACTCAGTTGCAGGCCAGACTCCCTCCAGCCCACACACACGGATACAGCCCTTGTGCTTCCCTTTATTGCGGAAGCTCATGAGGGATTTCCCAGCATGCCAAGGGCTCCGAACCCTTAAGGGGAAAGAGGAAAAATCCAAAAACCATGACAAGCAATGAACCACCTTTCACTGGAAGCAGAACCTAGGCCTTCTTTCAAAATACCCAATACCCTTTGCACTGACACATTATTTCCATCACAGAAAATAACTTCTCTATGCAAATGATCTCCACCTCAACAGCTTGTCAGCGAGAAGATATTTATTCTGAAGGAGGGGGACTCAGGGACAGCTGCTCTTACAACAGCTTATAATAACGTTAAAATTCAAATTGCCATCCTAAAATGTTTCTGTTGCTGGGGGAGGGTTGAAAAAAAAGGTGTGCACACAGCACTGGTGGTTTCCCTCCGATGAATTGCATTGTTTCTGATCTGATAAGCAGCTCATTGATTTTCCCATCATGCCTCTGATCGGTCATTCAGAAACAGAAGACACAAATAAGTCAAGTCCACCATCTGCTCGTTAGCGGCGACTATTAAAGTGCACCTCTTTTTTTAATAAACAATAAAATTACTTTGAAGGGCCAGAGACCACCTGAATGAAAAATCAAATATTTCGTTATTTAAGTTGTGTTGCTGCTGGCTATTAACCCCCCCCCCCCCCTTTAATTTATTACAGCAACACACACAATACTCGTGTCATCCTCATTTTCTAAATCAATAATCAGCACAGCATGCTTCATTAACAGTGACCAATCAGAGACAAGCTGGGGATCTCATTTTAAAACATGAGCATTCCGAAGACATAAACCATCTGCTACTTGTAGAAAAGAAAAATCAAATTAATCCATTCTTATCATGCATTCAGATTTTAAAGCAATTAAAGATGTTCTCTGTCTAATCGCAGACGCAGAAGTAGCTTGGTAATGAGGAAGACAAACTCTTTGGTGAACTTTCCAGGGTTCTCAACAACGTGTTTGGAAACTTTACAAGCCTCGCACACTTCAGTGAGCTGTTAGTCCTGCAATACAGATGTTGGCAACAAAAATGAAAATTTTTAACACGCATTTAATCATTGTGCAAACCAAGAATTCCCATTGCACAAGGCCCAGACATGGGAAACTGCCAAACCCTCCAGTGTATTTATTTTTTTGTACATATACAAATAAAAAGATGACGATCATTGCAACTTAGTTAACGATTATATCAGCCACATGATAAACTAAAATGCTGAATTTACCAAGAGACAAATCCATCCGTAAAGATTGAAGTGTGTGAATACATTACAGCAATCCTCAAAATATCCATTAAGGATCTTATTTCTAACCTGGTTAGGAAAAAAAAACAAAAAAACAAAAAAATACATATGCACAATTTCCTTCTCTACAGTGGCTAACTCTGATATTAAAACCGTGAATGCTTGCGTGATTTATTTTCTTATTTTAGTTTTTCTTGTTTTCTTTTTTCCTTGATCCCAAACAACTTTTCTTTTTTACAGTGTTCACAGCCTGATATTAACTGAAACAATTCAGACTAACCACCTTGCTCACTGGTACAATTTTTTTCCATGCTGTGCGTCTTTTCTTGTACTCAATCGGATTGTTTGTTTTCTGTCTCAATGGAAATGGAAGTTTATTTTTTTATAGCTTTTATTTTAACAAAAAAGAAAAAGAAGAAGGCTGCGAACAACGTTATGGTCGAAGTCCCAAATTAAAAATTGTGATGCAATGCACAGTCTGGAGCCACACCCTTAACCCCTAGGGACACGTCCAGGCGTGAATCAGGCGTGTTGGAGCAGGGAAACGTCTAAAACATACAGGAGAGTGGGCCCTGAGGACCAGGGTTGAAGATGACTGGTCTACAAAGTAGGAGGTAGGGAGAGTTTGTTTAACCGGGAAGTCTTTGTTTTTTCGAAGTTTGTGGTTCATTTTGTATTTAGTTTTTCCTAAAAAGCGTGATGTTCCTTCCGTGTTCTGTTTTGAGTTTGATTGTTCACCTTTGCTTGTGTTTTTTGGCGATTATGTCGAATAAATGGCGTAAACCCTCCCGTTGAAGGTATGTTCTCGACATTGTCTCACTCTCGAAACAATGAGATCCACGTGATTCGAAGACTGTTCACAATGTACCTCTCTCTACTGCTCTTTCCAAATGTATATCATTTTACTTATTCATTGGTAAGCAGAAACTTAGAGAAGGATTTGCATAGATTATATTTTTATAAAAACACAATTATTTATATAAAACAATGATCATTTATAGAAGCAATTCAGACTCCTCGCATTTCAACAGCCTTTTCAATAATTGCATTTCAAACCTGCAGGTTTATACTCACTGTCCCTTAACCGTGGTAAAATCTGCAGCCAGAGCTAGTAGTGAACTCTACAAAATAGGGATTTGGAAGTTGGTGACCTTTCTGTAACAATAACTTTGCTATTTATTTATAAAGCAATGGTCACTGAAAAATCATTTTAAAGCCACATTGTGTCGGTCTGCATCCATCCATGTCTAATGATCGATTTTTTAAAATCAAAGTTGTGATGTAAAACAATAACCTTGTTATTCTCTTTTCCACACTGCAGGCTCACAAGAAAGGTCCAGTGCAAATTAGAGGAGAGACATATCTCCCTTAACAGGGTGCTACAGCCAGCCTGCAGACACCTGGGAAGCCAGTGGGAGACACTTGTTACCAACCCACCCCAGCCCAGGTAGATATCTGCTAATTGTTACCACCATCATGCTCTTCTAGTCACAGTTAGCAAATGACATGAGCTGGATTCAAACCGCCAAACTCCAGCAAACAGGACTGCGTCGGCACACGGACAAGCACCGTTACCAACTAAGTCGCTCGGGAGACTGGGAAATTGAAATATTTTGAGATTCACAATGGCCTGAGGGGGGGGGGGGGGGGGGAGAAGTTAATCGTTTTCTGGGGCCTGAACAACTTGAAGCCAAAACACGCTAATTTTGACAAAAGGGAGACTATTCTAAATTCTAAACGAAAACTATACTGTTACCAAATCAAGGGAGAGATTATCCGCCGAGCTCTTGCTTTAGTCTAACGGATAGCCCTTATAAACAACGCTAAGAGTCAAGAGCCGAGTCCTTCTGTGGCTGTGGCTGTGCAGCTGTATCCCCCTCTGACAAATTACATAATCAAACTGGGTATGTCAGATCTCCACAAACAGACACAAACACACAAACGCGTCCCCTTGCATCTAGCATTTCTTTTGCACCATGCTCAGTTCATCCCTCGCTCCGTTCTACTGTTAAAATTCATAAGGTTCCCCTCCAACAGGGTTTCGCTGGCAACCGAACAGCGAGAGCAATGAACTCATTGTTACGCTCCAAATACACTTCTCGAATTCCGAGCAATCAACAGCTGTCGATCAAGATGTCCTGGAATACGTCCATCAATAACAATCAATCATCTGGAGACAAAACAGTAACAATCGGATGAATGTACAGCCAAGAATTATTCAGAGCAACAACAGTAACAATCCCGAAAATATGTCATCAAATAACTTGCAATCTCAGAGTGAAGGCCGGGATAGAAAGAACCTTACCGTAACAGTGGGACAATCGTCTATCGTCATAATCAAAATAACAAATTATCCAAACTAAAAGCTAATAGATGCAAAACATCAAGACCAAAATAACAAAACAACGGCCAGTCACTTAAAGTGGGAACGTATTGGGTTATCTTGCACTGTCTAAATATAGCTATATTTTTCGCATTAAAAACGGATTGAATCAGACCCAGATGCGTCAGCAGTCTCAGAACCTAAGAAAGAAAAGCTAAGCATAAAGAGCTGCTAAAAGCAGCATACAAAGAGGGTGAGTGCCGGAAACGACACACGGCCATGAAGGTGGTCCGAACCCATCCCGCCCCACCAAAGGCAGAACCCAGCCAACTAGGGGGGAACCACCAATGAT
>JAOYSI010000008.1:61030-71030 GCA_025775065.1 Hiodon alosoides
TGTGTGTGTGTGTGTTTCTCATGAAGACCGGGCAGGTGGTGACAGCAGGGAGGATTGTCTATAAATATTGATCATCTGCAGAACTTACTTAACACCAAATCAAACCCCCGCCCCCAACCCCCCAACCCCCCAACCCACACCCACAAAAATCTGAAGTAGGAACAAAGTTTCCGGGAGCGAGCTGGTGAACGGCTAGGTGCGTATCATCTTCGTACCCGATGCCACCTCAGCCCCTCCCACCAGAGCATTGCAGGGAGCTTACAACTGTGGCGAGTGGGCGTCACATCTGTTCCAGAAAACGAGAAGCACCCCGGGGGTCACCCCGAGCCGCGGCTAACATTTCACCCGACGCGCTAATAACTGCTCTGATATGTCTGTACAGGTGCAGTGTCGCGCCTGAGGACCCGCCGGTGTTCAATAACTGCAGTATTAGCAGTCACATTCGCCTTGCTCCAACCCGTGTGTCCATCTGCTGTGCAATTCCCCCTTTGTGATCTGGGTGACACATATTTAAAGTCAGCATTTCAGCAATTAAGCAGGTATGGCGCGCATTGACACCGGCTAGGTAGGATCGTGTCTACATGTGTATGGATTATTTTGTTGTAATTGTACGTTTTAAAATCCACTGGTTTAAAGTGTACATTTTGCCTTCATGTGGTATTCTGAGCCCTGGAAAAGATGAGTCCACTCAAACAGAGTTAAGGTTAGGTTAGCCACGATTTCCGTTTGCTGCGATGCGACTTATCGATTATGTTAATAAATGTCATTATTTAAATGAATTATCAAAATACGGGATGGTTAAAAATGCACCTCTTCCGGATTTAACACCTCTTCCAGGCTACTGAATTATAATCTCTTGAGATGGTAGTTAGACATATTTAGTATAAAGGCATGTTGCAGTTTGTATTATTTTACTAAATAAATAGGTCAAGCAAGTAGTACAGCTGAAATAAGTAAACCTTCTGGAGATACATTTGTGTCAAAATAAATGGTAATCACAAATTATTATGTATCCCTCTTAATTTCAATAGTTTGTGAGTCAACTGTAAAATAAGATGTTTTTAAATACAACTTGTTTCTCTGCTGTGAAAAAGGTCCACAGGCACTGGATGATTTCATCATCAGATCAGTTTAGTAGGTCATTAAAGGTAAAGTGAAATTAAAAAACAAATGTCACATCTCACCGTCAGTCCCGAATATCTTATGCATTTGAACCAGCTCAACTTTAACAGCCAGGCTTAATGATATTTGTAATCATGTTATTGTTTTGATATTTATAATCATATAATTGTTTTTGTTTTTTAAATGACTACACTATGAACACAACTATGTATTGAGAATCAGTGTACTTAGCAGTACTAGAAGTATTTCACACTTAAAATTGGACATTGAAAAAATGGGAAACGGCAGTCTGGATAAGTATTAGGTGGTAGAAAGTTAGTAGAAAGTTAGTTTAATAATAATATAAATAAAAGCCACAGTGGCATCTGAAGGTTATTTCTTTTATGTGTATTTCAGCCTTTGCTGTTCTCTGTATTTATTGTGCTAACACGCCTTATCGTTCGGTGAGATTAAATGTACGTTAGAGGACAAATGTGTGAAATTTGTAAATAACACCGTGACACTTGGACGTAGTTCCTCAATAGTTTTCCCTTTGTAGGCCGGGGAGAGTGAGGACGGGGAGGGGGGGAGGCCGACCGGGGAGGTGGTGCGATTGTGGAGGAGACCGTGGGACCAGCGAGCGTGCAGGAGCGGTGATTTCTCCACTGGAAGATGGCGAGCGTCGTGCAGGAGCGGTGATTGCTCCACTGGAAGACGGCGAGCGTGCAGGAGCGGTGATTGCTCCACTGGAAGACGGCGAGCGTCGTGCAGGAGTGGTGATTGCTCCACTGGAAGACGGCGAGCGTCGTGCAGGAGCGGTGATTGCTCCACTGGAAGACGGCGAGCGTCGTGCAGGAGCGGTGATTGCTCCACTGGAAGACGGCGAGCGTCGTGCAGGAGTGGTGATTGCTCCAGTGGAAGACGGCGAGCGTCGTGCAGGAGCGGTGATTGCTCCACTGGAAGACGGCGAGAGTGCAGGAGCGGTGATTGCTCCACTGGAAGACGGCGAGCGAAGGGGACGGTGATTGCGGGGATGAAAGATGGAGTCTAATCCTCCACATGTGGATTTTTTTTTAAGGAAAGCCAACTGGAGCCGTGCTTGGGACTGAAGGCCAAGGGCTGCAGAAAAGAATTGCCCCGAGCCAAAGCACATAGTGTGAAATGAGAAGCTAAAGCTTGAATGTGCTTTTGTTTATCAGAAAAATTCACTCAAAGTGGGATTGGCAGTGGAGGGCCCAAACTCCGTAAGTCACATGGAGCTGGCGGGCCGGGGCTAGGGACGGGGCTGTGAAGCCGGGAGGCTTGGGGCTAGAGAGCGGTGTGGGGAGAGGGGGTCTCAGCAGAGAGGCGGCTGGCAGCCTCTCTCCAGTGCTCCGCACACTCCCTAATCTTTGTTTGAGCACAAAGAAGGATCCGAGGGTCACGTTAAAGTTAGAAGCGTTCGCCGCGAGATGAAACGGAAAGCCGCGGATCGAGCCGGAGAGGCTGAACAGCGCCCAGGGAGCCCGGACGCAAAGGCTAAACAAAGCTCGGGGAATTGGGAACGCAGATTTCTGGGCAAGCGGAGGGCACCGGAATGCCAAAGACCCACAATCTCTGACAATAACGGCGTTCCGTTGCTGGTGAGAGTGACGGATTCAGAGGCAAGATCTGCTGCCACATGTCTGCAAGTGCAAGATTGGAAGTGAGATAATTAATACCGTCATAAAAGTAGGGAAAAGGCTATGGGGTCGGTCTGATCTTTCTGGTTGTTTTTTTTCTTTCTTTTTCAAATGGCTTAGAAGTTTTCCTCGCCGAGCCACAGGTGGACCTGAACAGAGTGCTTAACCTGCCTGGTCTGAGCTGAAAGCCATCACAAGGCTCCTATACTGTGATTATGTGAAAGCAGTTAGACAGGGGAGGATTGGATTATGTTAAACATTTAATTATGTGAACTGCAAAGAGAAATCTGCACATTACTGCCTTGTGGCCCAATATGCAAAAAAGGTCTCCTTTCCAGACTGTTATCTTGGTTCATCTGCACATTAATTCTGCTTTGTAACCCTTTGTAACAACCAATTACAGACATTGGATAAATATTCCACTTAATAAAAACACTGCAAAGACTCCTCGTGTTGACGAAAGCTAAACAGCAATGCATCAGACGAGACTTTACAGACTCACACTGAGATGTTTTTATTTCCTGTTTCAACTTCAGTTCGTTTTTACACTTACAGATGCGTAAAACAGCCCAACAGAGCAGCGGTGCTTTCAAAAGGAAGCCATTTCGGAGACAAAGTCAGATTATTCAGTTTGTGAATTTAGCACCTGATCTTGTGGGCAGCTTCCAGGTTGTTGCAGCCGCAGGGTTGAGGAAGGGGACAGGTCAGACTTCTCTTTCAGTGCACGGCGAGATGACCAACGTGCTGCATTCATTGGTCGGATTATTTTTCATTTCAGAAAGCTTGCGCAAAACTAAAAATGCTCTCAAAAAGAACACGTCAGTGAGGTTTAACGGTCCCGAGGTTTCTTTCCGACTACTGTGGGGTCTGTTTACTTGTCACAATAGGCATTTATTTACGTTAAAAATGCACACTTGATTCTATACAAAAGAATCCTCACGATCTCACCCAATCCCGAGATTATGTGAGCAGCCGGGAGACTTCTCCACAACAACTCACCATTTAGTTAGGGGAACACCAGTACATGCTTGAAATATTGTCTGGCAAATGCACTAATTGAATAGTTTGGTTTTTTTTTTTTTTATACGCTCTCGTTTCTGCAAGAGTGATAGTTGTAAACGGGTGAAAGATATATACTGAACACTCAGCTTTGAAGAATAGACTGTTGAGTTGCAGTTAGAACACTTCTGATTAGCTGTAAAGGCCTCAACCATATCAAAAAAATACACTGGCTTTTAAAAAGAATCCTTTCACAAAAACATGCCGGGGTGCACAAACTGAAGCACGTCCAGATACCTGAAAAAGGATTAAAAAGGCCCGAACCCTCAAAACCACTCACTTGACACATAGACGTTGACGAAGGCCCTGAGCCTTCCCCGTTGTCTGCATCTCTAACACAACGCCGTGTGGTAAGTTAATTTAAATGGATGTCTGATTCATCCAAGACTCTGTGACACATCCGAAATGAAGGGGAGAGAACAGCGAACTGTGATGTATTGCGTCTGACTGAAGCACGCCGGATGTTTCAAGAACTGACAGATGTTACACTAAGATGTTACACTCAGATGTTACACTCAAGAGTTATGGTGGGGAGGGTTGCCTGGTCGAATTACCACATAAAGCCTTACTAAAATACCAGGGAAGGGGATCAATGTATTTTTCAAGTTACTGCATAGTTCATTCTGTAGGATTAAATACTGGGGATATGAGATGTTACTTTCTTGATCTGTACTGTATCACGTACAAACTCTTCACAGACTATAATTCCACAGATCACCGCGATGACCCTGTTACACGAAATATCTATACTCTTCCAAGTTTGGCCCAGAACTACGCCGTGCACAAGACTTCTTCTTCATTTCCAGCACCTGAAAAACAGGCATGCAATTGCTTTCTGGTTGAAAGTTTTTTTAAAAAATACATTCCTTTGTCCCCATTAGTGGCTGTTCCTGAATTACAATGCCTGAAGTCACACACGTTATATTAAGGATTAAAACAGCACATACATACACACACACACACGTTTGTAATTCGCAGAATGTGTTTGAAAATTACAAGTCTTTGTAGGAAATAACGATCATTAACGCACTTATCCTGTCAGAATGCATCAGAGGATCGATTGTACCGCCGTTGCGTGAAACAGCATTAACATATCGGCTTGCCAAACACCACAGGTGAGTAGGTGGGATTTTTCTCCGCTTCCCCCCCATTGTTTTTGTTCGTTTCTGTGCGTTACGAATCGCAAATAGGGAGATGCGGTGCCTACGGAGTTGCCGTCGTCGTCGTCACCGACGACCGAAATCGGACCTCTAACTTTGCAGCTGACCTCAGAAATGTGTGGTCTTCCGTGGAACGCCTGAAACATCGACGAGTTCCTTTCCACGTCCCCGATTTTTTAATTCTTTCCACGCAGATATCAAATAGTCAGTAGGACCTGTCGCCCTAACTGATTCGAAGAGCAACGGTGGGATCTTTGGTATTACACATAGACACAGTGCATCGAAAATAAATAAATAAATAAATAAAAAAAATATATATATACCTTCTTCACCAAAAAAAAAAGAGTAAAACTCACAAAGCTTCCTGTAGCCATGAACAACACTGTGATCGTTTGAAATTAAATTAATAAATGAAAGAAATAAGAGCAAAAAAAAAAAAAAAAAAAAGCAAGAAAGAGCTCGTCTCAAAGAGTTGCATGATATGGTATGAAAGAGGATACTTTAATAACTGTAATTAAGAGAAACCTAATGAGGCAATTAGAGACAAATGATTAAACAAGTTTGAAATTGAGTGAAGGGGAAAAAAGAGGATGGCGGAAGAACGAGGTACACTTCAATGAAAGTTCCAAAATTGACCAAAATAATTAAAGGCAAGCTCTGTTTAAAGACGTGTGGTCGTGAAATAAAGTCAGGTAAAATGTAATGGGTTCAGGAAATGTGTATCCATAGTCCAAACACGCATAATAATAAGTTGAAGACATTTGAAATACATTATGTTAAATCTGAAAATGTCAAAATAACATGTTTCTTTGTATTATTGCATGTTGTTATTCGAGATGTATGACATCCTTCAAGTCATGGCGTATTAAAATCTTAATCTTAAAAAAAGTAGTTTACTCCAAAATCAGTCACTTAGAAAAATGTATTTTATTGTTAGAGTCATATACAGTATATGTTACAGTAATGAAGGTGGTCTGCATTATTTTTCTTCTTTTTAATGTTTCATCTTATTATTATTATTATTATAATTATATTATTATTATTGTTATTAGTAGTAGTGGTAGTGGTATTAGCAGTAATATATGTTATATTGGGATTATTTTATTATTCTGTTTTTTTTACTATTGTTGCAATAAAAACAGTGCACTTCATTGCTCACCTGAGTGAATCACATTTGAAGGTTTTTCTTTTCCATAAACATCTCCATGTGTGCTTTAAAGTCAGGTCCCTAATAGCCGTGACTCTGACGGCGTGTCTCCCAGCTGGGGAAGAGATGCGTTGGCTGTGTCACCTGAAGTCACATGACCGGCGCGATGGCCAGAGCTGTGGGCTGGGGTTTTGGGTTATTATTGCCTGTGCCAGCGCTCACAGTGGGAGGGCGGCCGATGGGAAGGCGGAGGCCTGGGGGCAGGCTGTGTGTCAGCAGATAGTGCAGAGGGTGGTCAGGTCTGGCAGGAGGAGGACACCAGGGGAGGGAAACCAAGGAGGGTGGCCCCGCCAAGACCCACACTCTCTCGGCATTTTGGCAGGATGAGCGGCGCAGTGGAATGATCCAATTTAAGCCCATTTAGAAACGCCTGAGAATATTCAAATATTTATTCTAGCGGGGAATGCAGGAGACTTGGGCGCTCTGACTGTCGCCGGGTCTCAAGTTCCTCCAAGCCGTGCTCCGATGACTCCGTCTCCAAGGCCAGTTGGCTCCGGGAGGAAGGGAGAGGATCTGTCTTCGGGCTTGTGCACTTGATCTCTCTTGCCCTCCCCCCTGTTACGCGCGCACCTGATCCCCCGCTACACCACGGCCCCCCGATCCGCCCGCGCCGGTGCAACGCGGGAAAAAACGCAGGGAACGCCTGCAACACTGCAGCCGCACTGGAGTGGCTCTTTCCAAAGCCCGTTTCCTGTCGTTTGCCTCCCTCGCGGAAAAAAAAAAAAAAAAACGCTAAAAGACTTGTTTCTCTCCACTTCTCTGAGGTTTGTTTGCAAGCTGGCCTAATAAATTGGACGCACAAAAACTGTTCCAGACACAGACCAAGAACCGCAAGGAACCGTTTTCTAGATACTTGATACAAAATGTGGAGATGACCTTTCCCATTCATTGGGAGTCTTCCTTTGACACCAGCCGTAAAGAATGAAACATTGCAATACAGGTGACATAAGTCGACATCATGTTGAATGAAAACGGTTCATTAAAAAGTTGAGCAATTGTTATGTGACAAGATCCTTAGCACGCTATTACTCTGTTGGATCCAAAAATGTAACACTTTGTCAATAAATCTAAATGGGTTTATTTCATTCTATCCCGTAATTAATACTGACAGTCAATAGAAAGCATTTTACACTAATGGAAAACCCGTATTAGAATTTTTAGAAAGCTCTGTAACTGTCATAATAATGTGCTTGTGTTGAGGGACGCTGCTGAGAGACGTTCGTCATCGCGGCAGACGGAATATGTAACCATACCCATTAAAAGATGTGGTAACAGCTCCAGGGTAGTCTGTTTCTACACAATCATGTTGGGAGGCCCAGTGGAGTAACATCTGTATTTGGGGTATTTTAAGAGGCCAGTTATGGTTTTGTTTGTGAAGAACGTTGAACAGGTATACACTCCTGGTGCTGTGAACATTGGAGTCATTGGGCAGACCTTCGGACTTGAAAATGTTCTTAATTCAGTTAAACTCAAGTCTATTGCAGATGACTTGATGATTGAAAAAACAAATTATAATTCTGGACAACGCAAAGAACTAATGCTGATGGGACGAGTGGCTTGAAGGCGACTGGTTCTGAGAACCGTGGTCATACTTCCCCACTCCCTTCTGTGGGTAGTGGCAGGATTAGCTATCACAATGGGCAAGTCGATATTGCGGAGAAAATGCTAACATAATATTATTTTTAAATATATATAAATATATATAGTGTTTAAAACATACCTATTTACAGTATGCTCCGTTAAAAAGTTCATATTGAATTCATTGTTGAATGACAGACATTCAATAGCGATTTTAACAGCCATATTGTCGCATCTCAATGATGGTAATCATCATCATAATTGAAACCACTGAATTAAACGGACACTATTATAATTCATATTTTTATTTATTTTTACCGATGCTGCACTAGCTGTCCTGAACGTAAATTTACCATGAATAAATATAGATTTTTATTTGATGCACTGAAACCACTAGTTGTGTCATCAGGCTGCAAATCTATACGATTGTTTTCTTTTTGTTTTGACACACATAAGCACTGTATATTCTTTTTTATTGCATTCATATTTTCAAAACTTGACATTATTTTAATTGCAAACCAACAGCAGTATGTGAGTTTCCTTTCTCCCAAGCCCTGCGCCATGTACGTTATCAGCGCAGCGCAATCAAATTCATCTCCGGACGTGTAAACTCACGCTTGCACACCACACGTGTAATGGTAATTCTCGACGCACCGTGATTACCCAGTTAATGTAGTGCTTTGACTTCACATGAAGTCTTTCAGAAAGGAACAGCTATTGCAGCCTTGGGTGTTGGAGGCAGAGTTTGTCTGAGACAACGGGTCTAATTCGGATTTGTGCCAGTTGATCACCAATTCATGTGTTGCTCGGTAGGCACAGTAGGCACGCAAATACCCAACTGAAGTTTACATTCTAGTTCAGGAGGACACTTTGTTCTATGTGATGATTATTGGGCGGAACTAAGTGGCCAGGTGAGGAATAGGCATCAGTGTGAGGCCAGTTCATCTATTCCATCTACTGTGTGAAACCGATGGACTTCACTCCACAACAACGACTCCACACCAACCACTCCACACCCCACACCAACCACTCTACACCAACCACTCCACACCCCACACCAACCACTCCACACCAACCACTCTTCACCAACCACTCCACACTCCACACCAACCACTCCACACTCCACACCAACCTCTCCACACTCCACACAAACCACTCTACACCAACCCCTCCACACTCCACACCAACCACTCCACACTCCACTCCAACCACTCTACACCAACCACTCCACACTCCACACCAACCACTCCACTCCACACCAACGACGTGTATGTTCCAGCACAGTTGGATTTCATTTAATTTCATTCATTGTGAATGCAGAGCCCAGGCTTCTGTGAATTCTTCTGTGTGGATGTTCACGTGTGCGTGTGCGTGTGCGTGTACGAGTGCGTGCGCGTGCGTGTGAATGCCTCAGGGTCCAAACGGTGGAGGGAAAAAGTTGGAAGGCATGTTAGCTGCTATATGGATTTTGGCAGCCTGGGGACAGCATCGGCGCAGAAACCACACGCAGGGTTCCACTTCTCCCTCCTCAATGCGCATTCCTGCTCTCGCTTAAACAAATCTGCATGTGACAGTTGTGCTTGTGAGATGTGTCAGAGCTAAAACAACAGACCTTGTGAAAAACGTGCTTATAAATGACAGGAATAACAGCCTCTCCATCTGCTGAGGTTCTATTTCCCCCAATTCAGCAAAAACAGAGTCCAGAAAACGATAGACCTGTTTAAGATTTACATTTAAATAAAAACAGGGACTTACGATGAAGAGTTTGAATCTCACAATTACTTTGACCAATGAAATTATTCAAGAAACATTTCCCTTCATAGTTTCAATCATTTTTACAAATGAAAAAAAAAAAACGGTTTACAGAAAATCTCACATACCGCTGATAAGAACTCTAAGAGTTCTAAAAACTAACTGACAATGACTTAAATTAAAGAGTTGGGAAAAGTAACGGTTGGAGTTCTGATAAAAATGACTGCTGGAAGATTTGGAGGGATTGCAGAACGCGGTATCTGAACCCAGAAGTTAAAGGCTAACAGGTGCCTGAAAGGTTTTTTTTTGTGGTTTACTGCGATGGACAATAAGAATGTAAAGAATCGCCAGGCTTATAGCGTTTACTCACTCGGGCACACGCTCACATGTGACAATAATGAATCCAGGCATGTATCAAATCGACCTCAAAGCCTGACCTTCCAGCGATCAAAGAGGGTCGACAAACAGGGATCACCGCTCGT
>JAOYSI010000008.1:76030-80969 GCA_025775065.1 Hiodon alosoides
GAATATGTCCCCAAAGATTAATTCATTAATGTTCCACTGTAAATGGGATATTGGCACGATACCATATGAAATCATATCATATAAGTATTAGGAAAATATCTATTAATATTACTTTGATTATTATTTTAAAAAATGATTTACTCTGGGGAGTTGATATACAATCTGAATTTTTTACTTTTGAATCAAACACCTTTGCAAAACATTAATAATTATGAATTTGAAATTTCTTCTTTTGTCGTAAATTGTATTTTAATTTCCTGTGAGTTGTCAATCTTTTTGACACGCGCCATTCCTGTTAGGCGACATTAACTCCAGTCTTTTTTATGGTTTGTTATTTTTTTCTAAATGTGCTGAATTGTTTGCTTACTGTGATTTTTGCTTCTTGTGCGCCTTCAAGCGTTCCGTCTAGTAGTCACAAATAAAAAAAACAAAAAAAAAATCACAAATAAATCAGTGACTGGGCAGAAACTGAAGCCTAATGCGCTTTTAGGCTTCAGGTATTTTAATGTCCTTGCTTTGAAAAATGTCGGCACATTCCTTATTTTTACACGTGAACTTATCCCATTTCAGCAGAGACAGGCATCAGGCAGTGTGTGCCCAGGATGTTGGAATCAGGCTGGAATCAGACAGAAAGACACAGCCACACAGGGCCAATCTCGCAGTCACAAATCCACCCACCCCGCCATTCATTGGACAGTGGAAGGAAACCGAAGAACCCCGATTAAAAGCACCAGGGTATACACAACAAAATGTTATAATAATTTGTGAAAGATTCAATATTTATTACCTAGTAAAAGATTTCAAGTATAAATATTTATTTTAGAGATTTAATATTTGCAGTGTATTTTTTTTCCAGATTTTTATTTTATTTTTTTTTAAACCAAGTTATAAAATGTAATTTATACATTTAATGAAAACTCTATGGAGATTCTCTGGACCCAAAAGCAGCACGTTAATTAAAATTTCTTTCAATTTTACAGTTGAATCGCCAAATATTTCCTCTGTTCTCTCCAAAATTTAGAGACGGCCATTATGCACTTCATCATACTGGCACAAACCCCAGCAACCGGCCCGGGCCAACTAGGAAGCACAGGTGGGTCCTCCAAACCACCCTTCTCCCATGTGTTCACATTGGACACACTGCACTGGATGTTCCCGCAACACCCCTTTTACAATAAATTCAAACGCTTTACAATATACCAGTTGTTTTTGTTTATGGACTCTCCAAATCCACACGAAATACACTTATAGAACAATAATAAGGAAGACTTCTGAAACCAGTAACATCACAAAGGTGCTTCAATAGCCAACTTCCAGCGGCTAATTTTGACTTATTCCTCATTAACTTTCCCTCCCCACAGCATTTAACCCTGTTACATAAAGTCTTCAGTCAAAATACAGGGGATGGCAAGGAAGAAGTAAATCAACATCAAAATCGAACCTTGGCTCTCTCTTGAAATCGGCCATTAATTAGGCTTAAACATTTCTCTCTTGTTTGTAATTGACGTGCATTTGTCAAGGTACAGTAAAAGAAAAATGCTTAATTAATTAAACATGAAAGTAACACCTTTCCAAGTGTTTGAGAATACAGATGTAACAGATTATTTTCTTTCTCCCAAATCCTGTGCCTCCATCAGATTTGCTCAAGTCTTTATCACGTTAATTAGCACCTCAATCCGTTTCCCCTTGGAATATGAGGGGTAGGTGAGGAGGTGAGGAGGATCTGATGACTTAAAATGCACAGAACTAACAAGTTATTCATCCATCCACAGCTGTTACATCCATTTAACTGCTTCAACTCATTTGGCTCAGAATAGCGATCTGGTTGGAACTTCCTTGCTGTGGGCCTTGAAACTGTTATATCACTTTTGCAACCCGAAAAGGATGGGTGCCAGAACGTGTTTGTATTATATCCAGGAGGATATTCCACTGACTGGTGGTTTAAACTAAGAGGTGTGAGGTTTTTAATGAGATCATCAGGGTTGTGATGTTGCTCTTTTTTTTAATTACCAGTAAAAATAGAGGGGTCATTAAACGAGGTGGGAGGTCTGTGTCTCGCTCCGGATGATGTCTTTCACTAAGTCCCCGACTAAAGTAAACCGTTTAACTTACTTTCAGGAAGATTGCGGGATCCAGTTCTTTCTTTTCTTTGATTTCTTAGGGTCTATTTGGTTGTACGCTTTTGATTTTTTTATTTTTTTGTCAGCCAGTTATCCAGAGGGTGTACAGGGTGTACAATTAGCTGAGGTGCTGGTGACACTGGAATAGCGCAGAACCCTGTACTTTCGGGTTCTGAGCTCGGGACAAGCAAAAACAGAATGTAGCCAGAAAATAATGCAGTTCATTAATAAGGCGGATTAATTTATTAACCCTTTTTTAAACCAACAACAGCCCTTTGAGGCGGGTGGGAACTCAATACAACAGAAAACCATACAACAGAAGACGGAAAATAAAAACAGTAAATCATTTTGTGCTGTAGTGTACAGCAGTGTGAGTGTCACCTCCGTAACAGAAGTCGTCCGCACAAATAACCATTCCAAGTTTTTAATGTGCTACCTCTAAAGCCTTCTTTTATTGTCTGATAAAATGGCTGGATCGCACAATGATCAAGATACAGTGTCCAGATCCAGAAATGTGGGACAGGAACTGTCCGCTTGATCATTTTCAATCTATTAAATGAAATATTCCAATCTGAGATATTCAGATTTAGCAATGTCAATGGCCACAGTGCTCTAAGAAAAGGGACCGACGTAAAGGTGTGCATTACGTCTCAGGATAACCATGAATTATAAACACAGGTCTGACAATGCAGCCTTCAAAAGCTGCCTCCCCTCATTCAGGGTTCCATCACTGAGTTTACTAAATTCACGCACCATATTGGCCTCAGTTCCCTTAAAAAAAAATTCCTAGAAACGAAAAAAAAAAAAAAGAACCAGTATTTCCTCTTCCATCACATCAAACTTTTTATGCTGTGCTTTTAAAAGTACTTATTTTTATTACTTTTATTACTATTTTTACTATTTGTATTTACTTTGATTGGACAGGGCACTACAGGGAGGGAGCATTATTTACTCACAACAGCATTGACTAACGGACGGTGCAAAAATCAGGTGGCTGGGTTTAGCTGTAATCTGAAAGAAAGACTAAGGGAAACAGTGAATGTTTAGTTTCATGCTGTTTTTGGCCAAGCATGGTCAGTCAGGTTCCGCCCACCTTTTTAAACTACAAGATTTTGGCTGTAGCTAAAACACAACATTTTCACAATTATTAATGAGTATTTTAAAAAGGGCATCCAGCGACTCCCCTGTGTTATCCTCAGTGCCACCTTGTGTTAAAATATTATGCTTAGAATACAATGCTGCGGCAACAGTCTTCGAGTGTCATGACTGCGGAAGTAATAAAACATTTACATGTTTGTCATGGATCCGAAATGTGTTTGATTGGCACCCTTCTCCTTGCAAATGCCTTTTCAGGAGAGATGAACACACCTGTTAAGATGAGATTTCTCCACCCTTGCATGATCTCCACCTCAATTGGTAGCATTCCTCCAAGTCAATTCCCCCAACGTGGGTTAATCCCATACCGCTGCTCAATAGCATGTAACAAATGTATTAACAAGGGTCAGGTCACAGTGCAAGGCAAAGCAATACGTACCAAGTAAGTATAGCGTGTAATACTATAGGCAGACACATACAAGCTAAACCAAACCTATTTTTTTTTTTTTTTTTGCTGTAACAAAACCAAATCGAAACGTGACCCCAAAACTGCAATACACATCGAATTGTGGGTTTTGGGTGAACCGCTATACCCCCTGGAAAAAAAATAAAAAATAAAAAAATAAGTGGAGATGTTTTCAGACCATGAAGAAAAAGTCTGAATGTGTGAAAAGGTTTGAATTGTAAACACTGAGAGAAAGCCGTGCATAGAAAGCGGAATTCTCAGCATGCTCTCTGTGTCGGATTCTGTCCAAGCCTGACCGAGCCTGACCGAGCCTGACCGAGCATGACCGAGCATGACCGAGCATGACCGAGCACGACCACCCTGGTTTTCCTCACCCGGGCGGAATGTCACGAACCATTACTCTCCAGAACGGTCATGTCTGCTGCTCCTGTACCCAAGAATTTTCCCCCTTTTTATGGAGATAACCGTCTACCATAACCTGGGGTGTCTTTCCAACTTTTTTTTTTTAAAACACTCATTGTAAATCCTTCAGCTGACAGATTAATTCATTCAAATTCTCCACGCATAGACTATTTACCTAAAATCTTAAAATATGTTCAAGCGTTCAAAATGCTCTCTTGCCCTGAGGAAAACTGTACAATTACTCTGTAATATTATAACCATTTTAATGTAATGTAATTCTGAAAAATACGTTTTTGGCCAGGCGAGGGAGAACAATCAAATAGACCAAGTAATTTTATATTCCAGTTAGGTAATGGGAGTAGTGAATACCAATGATGATGCAATGGTCTGTTTTGGTTACTGTATAAGTGGGACCATTGAAACAAGTGTACGCAGTTGAGTGGTAGAGTTGATCGATGAGCTATTGCTTTAAAATGGAAGCGCAGAGGCACGTGTACAAAGGGGAAATGGGCTCAATTAGTACTTAAAATAAGAAGAGGGTACTTCAGCCAAATTCCCAGAAAATTAATTACAACCCACACATTCGGTAGTCAGTTTATTATTTCTTTCTTTATTTATTTGTTTTAGTATAAACGTCCACTTCTTCCCTGGACACTGAGGTCTCTGCCTCCAGGCCAGGATGCGGCTTAATTATCTGGGGTTAGGGATGAGCGGCTGGCTGCACCTGCTTGGCCTCCGAAATAAAAACAATATTTGGGCATGGTCAGTCGTTATAGGATTACACTGCAGGGGCATGGTCAGTCGTTATGGGATTACACTGCATGGGCATGGTCAGTCGTTATGGGATTACACTGCA
>JAOYSI010000008.1:90179-107091 GCA_025775065.1 Hiodon alosoides
GGTCAGTCGTTATGGGATTACACTGCATGGGCATGGTCAGTCGTTATGGGATTACACTTCAGGGGCATGGTCAGTCGGTATGGGATTACACTGCATGGGCATGGTCAGTCGTTATGGGATTACACTGCAGTGGCATGGCCAGTCGTTATGGGATTACACTGCATGGGCATGGTTAGTCGGTATGGGATTACACTGCATGGGCATGGTCAGTCGTTATGGGATTACACTGCATGGGCATGGTCAGTCGTTATGGGATTACACTGCATGGGCATGGTCAGTAGTGTGCTTTGCTACTTTTGACCCTTACCAGAATTGTTTTATGGGATTACACTGCATTTTTCTGCCCTGTTATGTTGTATCCACGTGAAAAGCATGTTCCAGGTCTATATAAAGGAATTTACCTGTACGCTTGATTTTTCCAAGCTGAGAAAGAGCATGTCTACCTCTCTTGTTGAAAAGTGCTGAGAAAACAGTTTTTACAGTTTGAAAAGCATTGATGTGCTCGAAATTGTGGTTTTTAAAGCTGTGTTTTTAAAGGTGCACTCTAGACAGGTCCTCTAAAGGAAATTAACGCTAGTTTTAATTAAGTATTAATTAATCAGGCATTTTCTATATTTTGTGGTGGAATACAGGGACTACCTTGATCATTTGTTTAGTGTTCTAAAAGCTATTAACACAATCTTCAAGCAAAGACGTTTATTTCAGGCCATATAGTAACTTTAAACGTTTTTTTGTTGTTGACTTTTGTGTTAAAGTGGGCTGTAAATTCATTTTGTAAATGTTTTTTAATGTATTAATGTTGGTTGGAGTGATGTTAAGAATAAACATTCCCTCACAAGTCTAGAAGAAATGCATGTGAGATTAACCCTGCAATTTAGTTCAATCATGTAAACCCAAACCTATGCTTTCAGCATTATCTCTGCCATACAGGGTGCCTGCTGGGTGGCCCAAAGAAGCAGGTACGCAGTCCCAGCACATTTAACCCAACCTCTTTTCCCCATGGTCTCAACACGTATGGAGTTTCTGAGTTTCAGCAACACTGCTCCTGTAGACTAAGTGTGTCAGCAAACCGGACCCCTGACCTGTAATTTGACCGGGTCCGTTAATTGCAAACCGAGGGGGCTCAACCTTGCAACAAAAGACCTGTCTAAATTCGAGGGGTTGACGTTACCTTCAGTAGTGAACTCAACAAGCTCTGCTATGCTGCAATTGGAAATCAGATGGTTCTCCAGAATTTATGGCCAGCTAATAGATTCAACAAAGATTCATCTTCAATAAGGATTGATCTGCAAATGTCTGCCTACATAAGTCCCAGTATATAGAAGAAAAAGGGGGGGAAAAGACTATTATATTAATACTGAGGCACATAGATGGGGAAACCCTCTGTGGAATCTTTTGAACGGCTACAAATCTGTTTGATTTTGTATCGGCAGTTTCTTTTGTTGAACATTTTTCACGGAACTACTATAGCTGTAATTAAGTTATGCAATGGGAATTTCGGTCCGAGGCATCTGATATTATCACATCCAGTTTCATTTTATTTAAGGCCTGAGTGATTATTAAATTTGTGTTTGGGTGGGTAATACATTTGTGCCAGGTATAACATTTGTGCACATTTATTTTTGTGGCTTGTGCTGTACTCAGCATAGCGGGGCAACCAAATGAAAAAGGACTCGGCGCGACCGTGGGCTAACCCATTATGCACAGGACACCTCTGACAACACCATGACAAGTTTATGGGTGAATGGGCATTGTTCTGCTACTCCAGTGCGGGGCACGGTGTTATGTGACAGTTCTTCGGATTCTTCGCAGCAGCTTCTTTAATAAACGTGTCCATTAATAGTTTGACTGGACGGGAATAAAAGAGAAAGAACACGAAACAGGTCTTCTCAGGGGCAATACACAGCCTTATCCCAGTTCTCTGTGTCCACGGGAGTCTGTCATCCTGGACTTTTGTCTTCTAATGGCAGAGAGGTGGCAGTCTAAACATGCGTAACATGACCTAAGTGAGATAGACACACTCTGTTTCATCACACCTATGAGACTGGGCTGCTCGACCCAGAAACGCAAGCCAGTAAAAGACGTTGATTCTTGTCGAAAGCCAGACGAGAAAATGTGCCTGAAATGAGCCACCGCTTCCAAAATCTTCTGTCAACCAAAGCAACATATATTTGGGACATTGGAGAGAGTTTCCCATTGAAATCCATACAATTACAAAGAAACAATAACTACTGTAAAATAGAAAACTTGTAAAATCCATACGTTCACACAGAGCAAACACAGGATTTGAACCCAGAACCATAACACTGAGGACGGTCCGTTTACCCCAGCACCGCCATGCATTTTTGGTTCCATGCCATTACAGAGTGTCCGCCCCCCATTGTGTTGTAGGTATAATCCCTGCCTGTTTCAAATTTTAAAACGCCGTTAGAATAAGTCTATTTTTCTGGCAACATGCAGTTTTTGTGAAAAGGAACCACTCTGCATTGAACCTCTACAGCGTCTCCCAAACTTTCCTTGAGGGAAATTTTATTGATCAAGCACAATTGTAACAAGGGAACCCGGCATCCTTGCATAACGTAAGTATTTCATTATCACACACTTCGATACGATAAAACACGAAACGGTCGATATGATCAGTCATCTTTCCGCGGCGCTGTTTCTGCCTGGAGGGCCAGCAAACCGGCCCTGCTGAAGCGGCTGCCACTCGACGAACACAGTTCATCTGTTAAGATCTTGGCAGTTTCCATCCTGAACACTGCGTGTTGCCACTCTGTCCCTTTCAGGCTGATAATTCAACTAGTTCCTTCCTCTGAACACAGTTTTTGTCGGGGGTGACCTGGGAGCGCGTCAGGCCCGCTCTGCCTGCATCGACGATGCTGTTGAAAACAATCCAAGTCCAGCTGACCTAAGAAGGAGGTGAACAGAAACGATAACAGAACAGAAAGACATTATTCATGCGGGTCGGTTTGTCAGTGTTGGCGTGTTATTCAGCCAATCCTGTTGCTTTGGCCTGGGTGCTTGGGGTCATTGTCTTGCTGAAAGGTGAATTTCTCCTGCAGAATTTCGCTTTGTCCATTCTTCCTTCAGTTCTAACTAGATGCCCAGTCCCTGCTCTGCATCTCCATCAAAGTGACTGTTGTTTTAACTATCTAATTTGAGCTCTGAGTTTTGAGGGACAGCCTGCTTTTGGCAGCGCCTGGGAGGTGCATTGCAGCTTCCGTTTCCTGATTATGCAGTTCAGCTGTGCACACCTTGATATTACTTTGTACCCTTTTCCTAATCCATGCCTTTGTACTTATTTTGACTGCACCTACTGCGCCTATCACTAATTCTGCAGCCTGTCCTTTGGTTAATTTTCCTTCAGATTCACAGCCCGACCAACAATCTTTCAGCAGTGGGGTTTTTCATCCAGAGAATGTGACAGCAACTTTAATGGTTCACAAGTGGAGGGCAATGGTAAGGTGATTGTGTCCTCGTTAGCACAATCTCTTTCATTTGTGTGGACTGGGAGTTTCCACAACAGCGTGCACAAGTGCTGCACACTGCGTGTGATGAGAAGGGGAGGGGTGAGGGAGCGTCCGCAGTGATTTATGCCATTAATCCCCCTACCTCCACAGCTCCTTCCAGACTGAAGGAGAACAGTTTAAGTGTTAAAGTTGCCAAACGGCCCGGCGGGAGGAGAAGTGCCTACTTCACAGGGAGCGAGACTATAAGCCCAGATCTCTGTCATGCTAACAACTTCATCTGTTTTTCTGGTGCATCTCCTATCTGATCAACTGCGCAGTCCCAGGGGCCGGCGGGTAGGCGCAGAGGAGTCCCGGCACAAGGTAGACCTCTTATTTTAGAACCCACTATTCCGGATAAATGCACCAAGACCATTAATGCAGCCTGCCAACAATAGTCGGGACACTAAGGGTGGATGGGAGAGAGCTCACAGGTTTGCCATCTCCTCTTTGCAGAATTATTCAGGCATTGGCGTGGACACCCATGTCCATATTAAAATGGGCGCGGGGGTCTTTAGTGACAGCTGTGTGGGACTAAAACAAGTATCTTCTTGTGTTTTTATTCCTAACCTTTAAAAACAAAAGTTGACATAAAATGACAGCCTATGCTTCAGTAATATTTAGCCACGTAACATTTTTCGTTAAAACATTTTTTTATAATTCGTTTTTTTTTTCTCTTTGCGTAAAACCACTATTACGTAACTTCACTAAGAATGGGATGAAAAAAACGGTTATTATTTAACTTATTGAACCTGATTAAAAAAGAAGCTCTTTCAATTTAAAAGCCTCAGTAGAGATCTCTGTTTGCAACTTTCTCAAAAAAAGATACATCTCTGACCACAATCTCTGACCACAATCTTTTTATTTTTACTTTCAAGAAAAATTCAAAGAACCAGACTGAGACGGATCACAAGAGCAGAGGACATTTTTTTAAAGGATGTGTACGCCATTGTGATGTTTTTGATATATATATATATATATATATATATATATATATATATATAGTCATGTATTGTAATATACTCACAGTGACCTGCTTATTTTAATTTATTAAGTGCCATAAATTACAGTATTGCTGCAAAACCCAAATTTTCTTTTTAAGAAATGTTCCTGATTGTAAAAGATATATGTATACAACTTGACATCATCGTGAAAAAGCAATGGGAATATGATAATGCATGTTGACAGATAAACAGAGAAAATGAGGCAGTAACTAAACTTAATATAAGACCCGGGTACTCGAGTCTGGGCCGTAGAAAGGTGATGTAACAAAATGGGACCAGAAGTTCCAATTTTCAGCAGGTAGGAATAATACATTATATACTCGCCCACTGTGTGTTTGCATACCTTCAAATGGACCTCCAGTGAGTCTAACCAGAGTTAGTCTATGGTCAGGTCACTCAAAGTGTGTGGTACCTGTGGTGCTCAGTGCTGAGCAGTAGCACGTTTACAGGTGATGTTCAGCTGGTTGTGTCTGCAGTGACACTGACTAGCTGGTGCTCAGTTATTATTTTTAATGTTTGACTGATAATAACCCAAGTGCTAATACCCCAATTGGCACGGATGGCTGACCCTTAGTGTCACGGGATTAGCTCCAAATAATTATACCAAGGATGACCGATAAGCGTCAAAATGCAAACGAGACACAAAGAAGATGGTATATATTGATATAAAATAGATAGTATAAATAATGCACCATCATACCGGGTAAAGGTCCTCTAATATGTGTGTTAAATAACACAGTTACTTCTGGTTGCTTGTTCAAATGTAATGCATCGTACTTACGTAAACCAGTCAAATGTAATTACTTTGTCATGCCAATAGGTACATTTGAATTAGAGTTTTAAGGATTACGGATAGGGGCAGTGCAATGTTGAGTATTTAATCTGGATCAACTCAAGCCCATCTGTCTCAAATTTAACCACGCACAAATTTGAAGTAAAGTATAACACCATTTCAACACTTGACTCGTAATATTTGCATCAGCTGTTCTGAAATCTGTAACAAGAAAGAATAACTTGTACCAGCATCGCAGAGTGTTTCAGGCAAAAGTTCAGAAACCGGTTCTTAGCACTTTCTCTTTCTGCGCAAAGTCACACATTCCTTTCAGTGGCATTTTCAATTAACAAAGGTTAATTAACGACATAGCAATGTGGCTGAGATCGTTTGCAAAGTTCTGTTTGCTGCAAATTCAGCGAATCCAAAAGAATGTAAATAAAATAATGGTGAATAGCGGTTCATGTTAGTTAAAAAAGGTATTGTATTAGTGCAGAGAATACTTGGCTTGTTCTGTAATCAGATGCAAAACTTTCATCTGAAATTCTCCCATCTGAATTTTTCTGTTCACCTCCTTCTTAAAAAAAACATTATAATACAAATGAACAAATTATAAACAATGATGACATACATCCTTTCCAGATTTCAGCCTGTTCAAGATAGCGTCACTCCAATTGCTAGATCGATGCTTTATGATTTTTGCGGCAAGCGCAGTACAATAGGAGTGAA
Organism: Hiodon alosoides; assembly: GCA_025775065.1. Taxonomy (NCBI): domain Eukaryota; kingdom Metazoa; phylum Chordata; class Actinopteri; order Hiodontiformes; family Hiodontidae; genus Hiodon; species Hiodon alosoides. The sequence goes on from JAOYSI010000008.1 coordinate 96,191, forward strand.
CGCAGGGAACGCTCATTGACGTTACGTGTCTAGCTGTTGGGTTGGCGTTTACGCTTCTGGGTATGGTGGGATGCCACGTGGCTGCTTCTCTGGGCTTCTTCACTGATATGGTTACGATTTCATACTTTCCTTTCCGTTTTATTAACTTCGATCCGCCTTGAATAATTTTTGCACATTCCTCCCAGTTTGGAAGCTGGCATGGCCTACCTTGTTGCACGTTTCTGCTTGTGTGTTTGGTTCACTGCAGGATCAGCGACTGTGGATCAGTTTCCTGTAACTAGCTACGACACATAAACACCAAGTGCATTGGTGCACGCGGCTAACGGCAAACCTTACGTCTAAAAAAACCTTATGTGATGTGTGTAGACCTTTTGGAATCTGAAGAAGAGAAAGATACTGTTGGTACCAGTTGGTGTGACAGCTACGTGTCCCAACGGTAACACACACACCCATTCAGGAATATAGTGGCAAAACATCAAACGTGAGTTAGCAGTTTTGATCGCTTTCAAGCTAATTTGTTAGCCATTGCAAACAGTTGCCAATTGCACAAGCCAATACAAGTTTAGTTGCCTTTTATACGGCATATATAACAATTAACATTATCATCGACAGCTTCCAAGCTTTTTATTTTCAGTTCTCTCTCTGTATTATCAATATTGACTGCAAAATGTGAATTAACTTAATATTGGGTGCTCACCAATAGAAATACAAATGGGGACCTTTCTGAAAGGAAAAGAGCTCATTGATCATATAAATGCAAAGAATCATCGTTACAATACAAACAGTTTAATTGTGTCTTTAACAATCAATAACCACTCCTAGTTAGAACAATTCTGCATAAAGGAACAGAGGAACACTTATAAAACGGTCAGTTATAACAAAATAACCGGTGTTCTCATTGCAATAAACTGATAAAAAAGAAACACTTTTATACAGAATATTTATACAGGAATAGCTCCAAATTGGATTGTTAACCAAAGGAAGACACATTGCAAACATTGAATCTCACATAAATTGCATATGTTTTTTTTTTTTTTTTCCTCTAAGGTGTTCTATAGGTTAGTATTTACCTAAGCTTATTTGCATGATAGTAAAAATTGCATACAACAATTGTGAAGCTTATAGCATGAGTTGCTGGACATATAGCACTTTTTATAGGCAACCTTTAAAGCACATTTTTTTTTTTTTTTTTTTCCATTTAAAACGTTAAGACACTTCTGATTTTACTGCCCATCAAAATGACATTAATAAATAGAAAAAGATAAGTAAAATGGGGGCGAAAAAAAAAAAAATTCCTTTTACGCAAACTTCCAAAATATTACATCGGAACACTGCAGAATCTGCAAATAAATAAGACGAAACAAATAACAGTTGTTTCACATTTTTAACCGTGTTCGGAAAATTCAGAGAGATACAGTGAAAGATTTAGCAAAATAACCAAACGTCGGCAGTGCCATATAATACAAGGCATTTGTTGGCATAGTTTCATTAAAACTGTATCTTTTTACAGTCAATATATAGTCTATATATATTTTTTTATATATTTATACGTCTCCCCAATACATAATGTTGTGAAGATCGATCTGTACTTCCCAGCAAACGCGTGCTGCCTAGTTCCAGAGTTTTTAAATCAAGTTTATTATTTTTTTTAGAATAACAACGCTGCCAGTAGGTGTCCGACTCAGAACCTCAACATTAAGGCCTTGTCGACATCGTTTACATCTTTTTTTTTGTAAAATCTAGTGAACACCACATACGTAAACATCTATCAAAGTCTATCAAACTCCATTGACTTTATCAGTAGCTCAAAATCAGTGTAAAAACAACGCACGCCATGTGCAATCTGCAAATATCCACGGTAACATACATTTTGTGCAAGTTATTAAATGATGCATCAATCTTTACAGGGATAATACATGTTTTACAAAATTTAAGGAGAAACACGTAATACTATTGCATTGCAGTCTGTTTAAATAGTATTACAGTTGCACTGTCAGTTGTGGAGATGAAAGGCAAGCAAATGCTACTTTTTTGGATCCTGATCCAACTCTGAATGGACGTCACCAGAGAGGTGCTCCTCGATCTTGATGGAGAAAATTGTGCTGTTGGTCTGCGTGTTCTCACTCAGGTCTTTAAGCAGCTCGCCTTCCTTCAGGTCCGCTAGTTCCTCCTCGAAGCCGCCGTGATCCTTCAGCTTGCCGTGGTGGTTGACGTAGAAGCGCTGATTCTGGAAGAACTTGATGATGGTGAGTTTAGGCAGGTCCAACTGGGCAGAGAGGGTGTGGATGGCCTCCTCATCGGGGTACAAGCCCACGTCCTGTATGAAGCTCTGCAGAATGGCCAGGGCCTCCAGCGAGATCTTGTTCCGTGTGTCGTCCTCAGACTCCGCAGGCGAGGCTGTGGAGGGCTGGCGGGGAGGTAGGCGTGGTCCCGTCTGCTGCTGAAAGGGCTGCTGGGAGAGTGGAGGTTGGGCCGGGTGTTGCTGCGGCAACAACGGCTGGTGTTGGGACTGGGGATGTGGTTGAGACTGGCGGGAAAAGACAATAATAATGTGATCAAAAAAAAACTTTCATTCCCACACTTTCGTTCTGGTCCCACCGGCCAGTCGGTAGCGTAAGGAGGTGTCCATAACCGAGCCTTCAGCCCCACACAGATGGGAGAAAAAAAAAAAACTGTCATACTGGCGTTTGAAGAAGACAAGTTGTCTAGTCGCTTTATTTCAAGTCAATAACATGCACGCTCTTCAGGTTGTAGCCCAGAAGAACCCCAGCAGTGCATTTTCCCTTGACTAGCCGTTGGCCATTTGTAGCCTTTTTAATCCGTCTCCAAAAGCCTTGCCCCGGGCCTGTGAAAGCCCACCTGGAAACCCTGACTACGACACGTCTTCGAAAAGTCGTCTTGAAAAACAGAACCTCGACAATGGTGTAAAAAAATAAGTTCACAATTTTTTTGTGTTAGCATTAAAGGCCTGAGGCCTCACCACTGATACCAGGGGATAATACAGAGAGTAGAACATCAAATGTTCCATTATCAAATGGAACAACAACTTTTAGATCATAATCTCTTGTCCTACTTACTTAAATACCTATTTTTCCATTATCCGCCTGAAATGTTCCCCAAATCATTTCTCATCTAGCTAATCTCTGACAGGGAAAAATAGCAGGAACAATGCAAGCGTTTTTCCTCTCTTTCCATCTCCTAGCTAATTTGGGCTAAACTTTCCCGTGAATCTGCACACAACAGTTCTTCTACATTCCAATAGCATTCTCACGATTGATAGGCAGAGCTAAACTCAATGCGTATACAAAGTCCGTTTCTTTCTCCGATTATAGCAAGTTGAATGGGTTTGATAATCCAAACACGTTCTGTTGTTCTTTATTCAGCCGGTAAATTTCACATCAGGCTAAACCGGTACAATAAGGCATGCCTATAACGCAGACCTGATGACCTCACAATCCCCATTTTTCTATCCTCACCCAGTATCAAGGGGAATTTCCACTGCAGTACTTACGCTGCAGATAACATATCAGTGTCCTGTGATTTTCCAACTCGCTACCTCGCAGAATCAGATTGTGTTACACATATAGAATGGGGAAATACAATTTGAGGCAGTTCTCAACAGCGGATAGACTTCCATTTGCCATGCAGAAATGGATGGAAGTTGATTTAAAGAGCAACAAACGTATCTAACCGGACGATTCAAAATGGAAAGCATGGATCAATACACGTAACACACAAAATACCAGATAATCCCATTACCCGTTCGTGGGGAACCCTCAAATACAACAAGTGCAATGTGTGTAAGGCCCGGTTCTGCACGCATGGTCCTGATTTGCTGCAGCACACGCAGCTCTCCTTCCCAATTCAGCACTTCATGACGTGATCCAGTTTGTTATAAAGGAACCACTTTAGCCATTTCTCCCTTTATTGGAGGTCATTAGCCATTTAAAGGGAGCCAGGGAAGGTGCTTTAGTGCTGTGGCCTTCCTGGGGCCAAGAGGAACGGTGGTTTTAGAACAATAACTCAGGGCAGATCCTTGTTAACAAAATATCCTTGAGGCTGCAGACTGGTTGAGCGCAGGGATGCTAAGCAATTAACTGTCATACGAGAAAGTATACACCTGCTAACACGTTAACACCAATTGAAGTAGAGTAAGGTAATACACATTCACCGTTTTGACTGTGCGTGTAGACTCACCTGGAGGGGTTCTGCTGGGACGTGCATAATGTAAGGTCTTTCCGCGTGGTGCTGCTGGCCCACGTTGCTTTCCTGCTCGTAGATGGCGTCGCGCTCCGTCTGGGCCAGGCTCAGGAAGCGGCGAATCATGGACAGGTTCTCCCACAGGGTCCGATTCTCAGGAGACGGGTCCTCCTTCCAGCGCAGCAGCTCGCACAGCCAGCCCTGCGGAGCGAGGGAGAAGGGGCGCACGCTTTACTGACAGAACGCTCGTGACGTGCCTCCGTCGTGCCAGGGGATGCACTCCAGCAGTGAGGTGCCAGCCAAACCCTTACCAGGCATTGCAGCGCTGCCGTTCACAAATCACGAGCGCGCTTGGGTTTTTCAGGGTTGCGTGAGTTTAGATGGGAGCACAGGTGAAGCGTGCAAATGCTGCAGTGACGGTGATGGTGCAGGGGGCAGGACGAAAGCAGGTTGGGATTAGGACGGTCAGGACGGACAGCCGGGGCAGCGAGGGCTGGAGCGCGGCCTAGGCGGGGCGGCGGAGCGCCGTTGTCATGTCCGCGCCAATGAGTGGCAGCACTTTTCATTTCCGCCGGGATTACCGCGGGGCATTCACACATCACAGGTCTGACCGCCGGGGCAACCCAACACACAGACCCCGGTCGCTCTGCACAGCAGAGATAACTCAGCATTTTCCGTTTTCCCCTGTCCCAACTCCTCCCAAAACCCACATCAAACCCAAGAGAAAAAAGAAGGGGGGGGCATAAACAGCACATTCCCACCTTGTTCTAATGCCATATTTATTGTTGTGCTTTTCATTTACATGCAAAGGGATTTGGGTTCTGTCCTTACTGTGATGTCTACAGTTTCGGTGGATTCAGAACAAAGGAACTCTTCCCCAAAAGACGCCAACCTCCGTAACACCGTGTTACAAACTTGCGCACTAACAAATCAATGGATTAAAACACCAATGCAGAAAAATCAACATCTAGACAAAAAGTGAATCCTAACACAAAGACCCGTTTAATTAAATCAAGGGCATTTTAATGCATTAACTACATACTGTTACGTCAGCTGTGAGGCAATATTTGCGAAATGTGCACATTTTAAAACATTTGTATTTGTTTATTATTTATTAATTTGGCTATCAGTAGTAAAAACAACAAGTAATAAACGTACCTTAAACGTTTACCATTATACATGTCACTCCCAGACACTGCAACTTACTCACATGTTAGAGTAACCACACAAGCCATGTCATAGGAGCATTAAGAAAAAAAAAAACAACTTAATTTTGAATAGTAAATCAATTACACCACAGAAATAAACGGCATGTCGCTACAATGCAAAGGCAATTTGTTTGAGTATATGACTAATTTTAGTTTTATCACAACATTTTCTTTTTATCAGTATCCACTTTAAATACATTACATTAATAAAATCAAATTCCGAATAGGAGTTATCAGTCATTTTTTAGACACCAGCATGTTTATTTCCCTGACACACTAGTAGGATGCAATCCAGGGGATCTTTTAACAGCTTGGTTCTAAAAAAATAAAATAAAACATTTGAACCATAGGCACAGATGATAAACTCCAGGGACACTGCAATAGGTTTAATGACAAGTGCAAGCTCTGGCCAACAGTTTCGGCCCGCTTCATTATCAGCTCAGAGGTCAAGAGGGGCAGAATTACAGGATAATAAACTTTTCAACGGGCGAACACTGAGAGCACAGACGCCATTGTATGGCGACGTATAAATAGCAATGAGGCATTCTGATAAAAATATTTCTCCGAGAACACAATGGCTGAATTCATGCGCGAGATTCATCCAGCTATGCGGCACACCGTGGTCGAGCATAACGCAGTCACAAGCTGCCAATGAGCAGACAGGGCCGCTCTGTCAGAGAACAGCGCGGTATTCACATCCTTCTCCGACATGAAGACAAATTATCACATTAATAAACAGGTCAGCCTTTGGTGGACCCACACTCGAAAAAAACAAACAAGGTCCGGTCCACTCTGCGAGTGGCCACGCGGTTCCAGAGCTTCTTTTAGTTAGGTTTACCCATTAAAGTTTGTCCTGAATGTTATACCACTGACCACGAACAAAATAACAAGCCATTCTAAGTGTCCAGTATTTAAAAGGCATTGTTTTGGGGATTGACAGCCTTAAATAAAACTTCAAGACAAGAAACCTGCTCACCTAAAACCAAATAAAAATGTTTAGGGGCGCAGGATATGCTCGATTTGTCAGCCCTTGGAAGTAAACTGAATTCACCTCAAACTACGCCGTTGCAGTGAGCGCTGTCGTAAAACCTGCAGAGTGGAAACGTCGACCGAAACTTAACTATTGCAACTAAGGATGTCAGCAATCTCTCTTTGCGATTGCTTAAGAGAACCTAATCATTGGGTAAAAAGACTCGTAAAAAAGTTTGTTGGTGCATTGCATCCCCATGTCAGAGAGAGAGAGAGAGAGCGAGAGAGAGAGAAATGAAAGAGTCAAAGACAAAGCATCATTGTTTTCCTCTTGATGCTGGCACAGAGCCAGCTTTGCAAACAATGCCACGCAGATAAATTCAAAAGATAATACAGTGTGTTGAAACCTGTTATTCTCCGCAAAGAACCCTGCAAAGTTACGTGTGCTGTGTTGTAAACACGCAGACGGGCGAGTGGCAAGTGCTCACTGCGTCCATCTGCTGACGGGGAAATATTAATGCACACTTGTCTGTGCTTTCGTAGCATATGTGAATCTCCTGCAACAATAAGCAAACGTGCTGAAAATAGAATGAAACCGACACATTTTGAGGAAATCTTATTATGCAAATACAACTGCTCTGAGCGGTTATTCAGATTTGTGCTGGCAGGGAGCGAAACGCGAACAGTGAAAACGGGGCTGATGCCCCCATTGAACTTGTAATCAACCTTCAGCAGGCACCAATGCAGTTGCCCTAATAACAGTCACCACCCCAATTAGAGATCCGGTTAAATACACCATAGTGTACATTTATAGTACTGTGTTGCATTGCTGCAGCTCCAACACTGTAAACAATAGGTAGGCTTAAAACAAATGAGAAAACAGGAAGGGGGGGGGGGGCAGTTGTGAGTGACAAGTGTGTCGATGCTTAGCGATGTTCACAGCAGAAAATAAAACACCTCGCACTTTTCTCTAGGTATAAATTAGAGCCGCAAAATCAGTTAGGTGTTTGAATTTTCCATTCAGTGCGCTACCAGGAAAAAATCCTATAGAATTTAGCTCCTCTTTACTACCAATCTCCAGAGGGCCTAGCAAAAGGAATAGCTGCAAAGTTCAAGACCGAACCGATCTGGTTTACTTCTAAACCAGAACGTGACCTGATCCCAAACGGAATAGAGAATGCAAAACTATAAAGAAAAGATTTTGCCTGAAGTACTAAACCCCCTGTGAAATTAGTTCTCCTGTATTCCAACTCAATCTGCAGTCTTTAAAATGAAAACAAGATAAGAAATGCTTAATTTGGAACATTAAACGTTCAAGTTGAGCCCTGCAAAGTAATATTTTAATAACTATAACCTTTGTCGTGCATTCATTTCAATGTCAGACTTCCTCTCCTCAGATCGGCGAAGCTGCTTAAATAATGATTCACAGACTAATTATTTACAGTCTTACTGCCGCCAATAGCCAATGTTCCTTCGCTAGAAGAGAGCAAACGTCTACTGCAGAAAAGCCATTCAGGTAGGCAGGCTGAGGACGGGTAGAACTTTCCAGAAGGGTCCCGCATCACGCAGGGGGTTTTCACTCTTCACGATCACCAACAGATGGAGAACCAAGCTGTCACAAGAACCGGCACTTGTGAACCACAACATAGTCTAGAAGTTGGACTAGCGCACATATCCCAAAAGGGATGAAGGGGTTGGTGCCCAGACCACACTGCATCGCAGCAGGTGTGAGGGCACGGGGGAAAACGGCGGCGGAGACGGATCGCTACGGATCGGACTTCAGGTACGAGTAAGAGCAAGCAGCAGACGGACAACGGGACCGGACCTCGCAGGAATTGTTTGAATTGGAGTCTTAATTAGGCGACTACAAAACATGAAGTTTATTCTGGTCTAAGGCTTTGTAGTAGCGATACACTTTTTAAGTGAGAATGACGTAACAAGAATAATGACTTCTTACTGAGCGTTGGCATTAAACGTGGAGGGTACATACAGCCGCTGAAGGTGAATTGAACCTGTACACTGTATTACACCAGTTGTGTTTTTATCACAACAACGCGTATGCTAATCTCCGGCGAGGTGAGAGCGTTTTGGCTCCCGCGTTTAGCTCGTATTCTAAATTATGTGAAATTAAGCAGGTCTGATAAAAGTTGTACCCACCCCCCCCCCGCTCGGCCACTTGCGGTTTTGGTATGACTTTTACTGTATAAAGTTCTTGGTATGAATCCGCAACAACTCTTTTGCCGAGGCCAATTATGGAAACTGGATCACAGTTACTCTGCAAGGGCTTTTCTGTAAGTGACTTTATAACATCTCCCCTATGAACGGTTTCAGTTAGGTTCAAGAGAATTCATATTGAAACCTTTACATTAAAAGGCTACAGTTGGAACATTTACAGTTTTGGGGTGACGTGTAAAAAAAATTTTTTTTTCTAAATGTGCAAGAAAAAAGACAATTTCTTTCCCTTTGTCACATGTGGTTTTGATTTGAGGAAAGCAAACAAGCTGTTTGTGGTTAAACTGTCTAATAGACTGTTATCAGGTGCTGAAAAATTTACAGGATTCGTCAGCTTCTGTCACATTGAGTGACAGAGAGAGAGAGAAAGAGAGAGAGTCAGTGAGTAGTCGAGAGACAGAGGAGAGTGAGAGAAAGAGAGAGAGTCAGTGAGTAGTCGAGAGAGAGAAGAGTGAGAGAGAGAGTCAGTGAGTAGTCGAGAGACAGAGAAGAATGAGAGAGAGTCAGTGAGTAGTCGAGAGACAGAGGAGAGTGAGAGAGAGTGAGTCAGTGAGTAGTCGAGAGACAGAAGAGAGTGAGAGAGAGAGTAGTGGAGAGACAGAGGAGAGTGAGAGAGAGTGAGTGAGTCAGTGAGTAGTCGAGAGAGAGGAGAGAGAGAGTGAGAGAGTCAGTGAGTAGTGGAGAGACAGAAGAGAGTGAGAGAGAGAGAGTCGGTGAGTAGTCGAGAGACAGAGGAGAGTGAGAGAAAGAGTGAGAGTCAGTGAGTAGTGGAGAGACAGAAGAGAGTGAGAGAGAGAGAGAGTCAGTGAGTAGTGGAGAGACAGAAGAGAGTGAGAGAGAGAGTCAGTGAGTAGTGGAGAGATAGAGGAGAGTGAGAAAATAGAATATAAAAATGTAAAAATGATGTGTAAGGCTCAAGACTAATGTTTCCAGTGCAGCAACTCTCACAATGCATCTGGTGTTGCTGCAGTTAAATTGAAATATTTCACAGCATGTGTCAGAAGCATGCAGAATGGTAATTATGACAGATCTGATTAAGCGGGCGAGTTGGGGGCCAGGCAGAAAGCTCCAGGCTGCAGGTGCGACCTTGTGCATTCCTCCGTGTGTAAATAAAATTAATTACAAGCATGGGGGCGCGCGGCGCGTGACATCGGCGCGCGCGGGGAGTCCCGAGGGGGGGACACTAATGGAATATTTTCCCGGAGTCTAATAATACAGTTGGTATTGACTTGAGGTAATTAGGGGGATCATTAAAGTGGTTTTCCCGGCGTATTTGCCTGCCTGATCAGATTAGCGAGAATGGGAATCAGAACAAGCCCTGTGTGGTCTGCCAGAGGAGACGGGGAAAGGCTACGGAGAAAGAAAAAAAATCTGAAGCATATTTCTGAGAGCGATAAGCAGAAAGCGGGAGACCTCTGCAGCTCAGATGATATACCCAAATCTCTCCTTTACAAGCAAAAGACAGACAAGGGGAGGGAGCGGGAGGGGGGAGAGGAGAGGAGAGGAGAGGAGAGAGGGGGTAATGACGGAGCAAAGGGAGACAGACAAAGAGAGAAAGGGAATCAAAGCAACAGAATTCACAGTTCAAAAGACACACGAGCGTGCTCCCCATAACACTGGTCATGTTGTCTCCGGTTGGGGGGGGGGGGGTGCGGGTGCGGGTGCGGGCGCTGGGGAATGTCAGGAAAAGGGGACGCGTTTAATAGTAAGCATTGCTCTATCCATTAGAGAGTAACAGAAAGGGCGTGTTTCGTTGCTTTTCTGGCGATAATTTGAACACCAGATCAATTATTCAGAGGCCCGAGTCTCCAGGTCAAGAAAACTGTGCCTTTAATAATAGAGAGAGCCACATCTTTGTAGCCGTTTCCCTGGAAACCTAATATCCAAGCAACCAGATAAATAAATCAACCAATTAATAAGCAACCATGGCTTTTTCCCCCCCCATTTTGGAAATGCTCATGGCATTACCAGACAGACAAACAGGCAGAAGGTAATTGCCTTCTGTTTATATTCAACTCATTTAAAGGAGGAAGGGCAATCTGAATAATAATAAAAAATCTAATAAAATTAGATCTTATCCAAAGCAACAAAGGCAATTTTTGGTTTTCCTAAAGACCCAATACCAAAAAATAAAAGAAATTAAAAATACAACAAATACCGACTTAGTCCTTTGTATTTATTCCACTAACATTGACCACGCTGGCCCCATTCCTGCGACACATTCCCACCTGAACTACACTGGCCTACGTTCGCACACGTGTCTTCAGCAGGCCAGCCCAGATGCCATGTACC
>JAOYSI010000008.1:110432-120718 GCA_025775065.1 Hiodon alosoides
GGAAACACAAACCAGGTTAAATAAAAGGCATTTAATCAATAACCCCCCCCCCCCCCCCCCAAAATAGTACTTGTATATCAGACTGCAGGTCTAATGAAAATGTACTTGTATTATAGGCACCCAGGTACAACTATCTGAGTTGATGGGAAATCGGCAATAGTGATTTTAAAAGTGTTTATACTTTTGAATGAAGTTGTTAAAAAATGCATCTGCATTTCAATGCAATATTCATTCCCAGTTTTGATCCAAACCTTATTCCGCAAATATGTATTTGTTTGTATTTTGTACTGAAGAAACGGCTGGGGTTACATTAGCAATTTTATGGCGGACAGAACATGATTGATAGGACTGTTAGAGCCGAGACTGACAATAGCCAAATTAATTACATAACACCATATAACATGCAAATGGCCGAGCCCAGTATATAAAACAGTTATTTGCATTTAGATCGAATATATATGCATTTGATTCCATTTCCCTCAGCAAATATACTGACTTCTTTGAATCATCCGTTTTAATCTTTTTATTTGCAAGTGGTCAAATACATATACAAAGCATTTTTGAGCATTTGCAGAGTTATGCTGTCGTACATAAAATAATCATCACCGATGTTTAAGAAGACTGAACCATTAAAGAGAGATTTTGAGATTTTCGCTGCAAACTTTGCTAAGACCCAGTACTAAACAATAGTTTTTCGTCCATCACAGAAAACCGTGCTGCTGTTGCCACCTATGGCAGTGTTTGCATCGATATTCATCACCTTGTTTTAACTGTTCCTTAAATACCATCACTTGTGCAGGTAATTAACTTGTTTAAATGTTTATCTTGACTGTGGCTCATGTTAAACTCTGAGCTGAATGTACAAGCTTCTGAACTACAGAACCCTGCTGAACTACAGAACCCATGACTCTACAGTAAAATAATGATCTGTAATCTAACGGCTACACTGAATTTCTCCCATCCTGCGCAGGCCAGCTCCTTTAAGGGGTTTCTGTGCCGCTTATTTAGATGAATCAAATTAAAATGTAGAAAACTGACAAGGCCAGCAGATCACTGTGCAAATTTTCCCATTACTTGTCATCACATCTCACTTATTTATTACAGAGCGGTAAAAATGTGCAATAAATACAAGAGCTCTCAAAGGCTCATCAGAAATTCTTTATGCTATGGAAGAATTAGAGAGGCTGCCAATTTGCACAAAATCCAACTCGCAAAGATGAGATCAAGCGGAGGCTAGAATGCCCTTACCAATTCCAATAGATTTGAATCAGTTTCCCCACAACTTCAAAGTTACCGTGCAGAAATGTGGTTAGCTGCAAACTCTGCAAATATGCTGAACACCCGTGGACATGTTTCTTGGTTGACTGAAATCACATGACATAATGGTCTGTGAACATGCCCCGCCCCACTGGGCTGGCAGATTACCAGGTGCAGTACTGTAGACATTGCGTCCTCACACCTGACTAAAACCAGCCTTCGTGGTGCTCGAAAAAATCAAGGTTGAATCGATCTAATAACGGCCTTTAGAAACAATGCAGCGCTTCACAGGATGCAACTTTCTGCCTCCGTAACCGATTCACGTAGGTCTGGTCTTGACGGCAGAACAATGGCATAACCCAACACCGTGGGCAACTCTGTACTCCCACAGACACAACGAAGAACAAAGACTTATTGTGGTTTGTTCCTAAAAGGCCCGCGGGAACATACAGCGGGTCGTCTTTTCCGTCCGTTGTTATAAAACGGTTCAGACCATGCCATCGAAGGTCAGTAATGAGATGAGTGAGAAGTGGCTTTATATGGGGGGGGAGGCCAACGGCACATGTTGGGACGGGCATGGTGGGACTCCGCCTAGATGTGAGTGTGTGTGATAATAACCCCAACGATTTTCCCAGTAGGCAGTCTGAGGACAAGCGGACAATGAGACAGCAGATCTGTGAAATGGGAAGCTAAAAACCTGAAAAACAAGTCTAAACTTTTGACCTCACCATGGCCTTTATTTCAGTTTATTCGTTATCTTAGTTTGTTCTTTTGTCATCGACAAACCCAAGTGAGGGAGCAGAGTTTGTGTTTTGTGTTGTTTTTTTTTATGTATGACAATACCATAGTACCGTAGTATAACATTTGACTCCCTGATATCTGAAATTCAATCACTCCTAAACCTGAAACAAAGCAGAAACTGATCCATGATAAATGTAGTCAGGTTGGAGAGAAACAAAGCGGCCACAAAGACCTTGACGTTGCTCCGTTGCTAAATACTAAAAAACGGTTGTTTTGGGGGACTCGCGTCGCTAAAAACGCTAAAAAAAAATTTTTTAAATGAAAAACATTGACAAAGAAAGCAGAATATACCATGAAACTCCCTGTGCATGAGTCAAACAATCAGTAATCTGAGACACACGCGAACAAACCTGGTCAATCTCTGCACGTTTCGTTGTTACGCTTAACGAAAACATCTCTCGCGCATGGAGATGCGGAGAGACAGTTACCCACGGTCAGCTCTGTCAGTAGCCTCTGAAACCCGAGTGAATCCGACGGCAAACGAGGCAGGTGAGCTCCAGTGGATTACCTACCTGTGTCCTGTTGAAGGCCACTCGCGCAAACACTGCTTGGGAAATGCCAGCCCTCTTCAGCTCATCACGGACCCACTGGTAAATTTCGGACGAGACCTCCGTATTGGAGGACATCTGGGGCTCAAGTGGCTTGTTGAGGGCCCGGTTGACGGGCGGGTGGTTCAGGTACTGCTGGCTGAGTGACTGCTGGGCCAGGAGTCGGTTCACAGCAAACTGCTGGTTGAGAATCTGTGCCATGACAATCTGCTGGTTGACCAACTGCGGGCTCATGGGATTTGACACCAAGCTAGGGTGCAGACCAGGCAACTGGGCTCGACCAGAGGCCTGACCGCCATGAGAAATGGGGACCGGGGAAGGAGGCTGCTCCGCTGTGCTGCCTGGGATTGGCTGCTGGCTGAAGCCCATGTGGTTTGTTCCAGGTGGGGAAAGGTCTGACAGGCTGTCCATCTCTGCCGGATGTTCAGATAAAGAGGAGACGGAAGGAGAAACCAAATTAATAAAAACCGACTGCAAACATTCTATGCACCGGAACAATAAATAAAAACATTTCTCTAATACCAATTATATTTAGCAGAACCTAATTAATTGTGGAATATGCATTTATTGCATATAAATCTATGCCATGCTAAATAGTCTTGAGCAAAATTTAAACCAATAAAGAGCATCTGATAATTTAGCTTTAAGCTCCAGGATGTGCAATGTTTAAAACAATAAATAAATAAATAAATAAATAAAAAGTAATATTAGGCAACAGGCTCTTTGAGCTAAAATGTACATATTACCTATTTTCGCTCTAAGATTGGAGCGTCAAAGCAGCACCGGCAACGTTTAGTTTAAATTCACTATAACACAACAGTCCGTAAATCCTTATTGTATTTCACGTTTGATAGCCCCAATACATTACACATTGAAGGTAAGCCATGCACCTTTTCTCTATAACGAGTACAGGTTTTTATATTCCCAGCAGCAGGCACAGTAGTGAGAGATTGCATGATTTTTCGGGAAGTGGGTAAAGTGTAAAATAAGACACTCCGCCACTCGGATCCACTATAGGCACAATAGTTTACGTGATACAAATAAAATTTAAAAAATTAAAATGATAATATCTTCACCTACCAACAGCACAGAGGTTTTGCCTTAGCAACAGTGGCGCGTGAATATACATTTCACACATATGTAAATAAATTAAACATAAGCAACATAGCCTGTTCGTGTAGGAAGTTGAAAGCTAGCAAGCACCTGAAAAAGTATTTCTTCATAAAAGGATATTAATTGTGACTACATTTTTTAAAAATTTTAAACACATTCTCTCATCTATCAAGACGGGACTAAGGTTTTATTGTGACTGCGTCAAGGAGAGAGGTGCTCCGTACCACAGCGGTTTCTAGGTAGCATGGGAATAATGTGACACAGCGAACTAAGGACAAAAAGCTTGAGCCAAACTGCCAAAATACCAACGTTCAAGTCAGGTTAACTATAACGTAGCAGAAAATATAATAACTTTGTGTCAAAGAGTACCCCCACAAACCGTAGCGGTACATAGCTACATACCGCGGATTGCTAGTCCCCAGACAAACGTATACAGCCTATATTGCCATGAACAGCTCGTTTAATTAATTTATAGCAGTTTCTGCCAAAATTACGCGAGGCTTTGGTGGCAGGCTGTGGTACGCGAGTCCCTCATTTTGTCCGCAAAGCAAGTTAGCCAACGCAGAATTTGGGAGGCTCAATATAAGGTTTGTTGCTAGCTTAGCGCACAGCTGAAGTTTGTTATTCCATGTTAAGGCTAGCCTCTGTGGAACCATTCATAGATAATATGTTTCATCCAGCTTTTCATTTTGATTTTTTTTTTTTTTTAACGAGGACTCAATTAAAACCTAAACGCCAGACCCCAAGCAAGATGATGGTAGTTAGAGAGGAGTCCGATTGACATTTAAAACTAACATTAGGTGAGAGAATAAATCACGTATATATGCATTGAGGGAGAAATCCTCAGTCCAAAAATAAACTACAAGAACATTGAGAAGTTTCCCAGCTTTCAGATTACACAAAAATCTAGCCAAGCCTGTTCTTCCTCCTCTTTAAAAACAAAAAATTGGTAATAATCACAACCCTCCAACTGTTTCCCCCTCTTTCCTTCTGATGCTGAGAATTGCCTTTTGGTCAAATCTTTGCATACAAACTGATGGTTTAGGAGGCGCACGCACGCACGCACGCACACCTCCAAAGACTGAAAATGCAAGGAATATGAAAGGCATGGAGAGTCAGCAAAGAAACCAGATTCCTCGAGTGGAATCCAACAACAAAATGAGCTTGAGATTAGCAGCACAAAGGCACCCAGATGTGGGGTGAGCGAGCGGGCGGGCGGAGAACTTGACGGAGAAATTCAGCCCACAGTAGTTGCTCTAGCTCTTTAGGAGGCCCAGAGTTTACTCTACTGGTCAGTAATCTACTTCTCTAGTCATCTAGATCTACTTCTCTAGTCAGGAAGTTTTTAACTTCAAAAAACACAAAAAACCCATGCTTGACCACACACACACACACTACACACCAGGCCTCTTACAGGCATTTTATTAAAAACGTCCACACAAAATTAAAGGCCCCCTCCAGGGTACTTAACAAACCACTGCATTATGGATGTATACAACAAATGACTGCACTTATAGTAACAAGAGATTGCATTCAAACTACAGCCAAGTTACTTTCCTTAACCCTACTTAATTAAAATGTTTAAGGAAACGGCCGACGGGGGCAACAGGTCGACAACTGATGTAGAGATACAGTAACACCGTCCTAACATAGATTCCAGTCTGCTGAGTGACAATCCTACATCATGTCTAGGCTTGTCGTGTTCACCTCATTAGACACATCCGGTTAAATGACAGAATAAGTCACATTACTTCGACTACAGCCTCTCCCTCAACGCCGTTACATATTAATGGAGAGGAAGTGGCAGAGGCCCAGAAGCACCAGGGAGGATGGGGGCGTCTGGGGTGTGACGTGTGACATACCTACTGCAGTGTTACGCGGGCTGTCGTGGACGACACACGTCCCCAGGTACCCATCTAGCTGGGAAGGCTGGCGCGTGACTACGCAGGTGTAGGTACACAGGAGGGAAGAGAGAGAGAGAGAGAGAGAGAGAGAAAGTTAAAACCTTTGGGGGGAAATACGGAGCTAAGCCCACTATAGACAAAGAGCCTTACAATACACTGCTGTACAAACGGCTTATAATCAACAACGCAATCTGCCCAATCGATTCAAGTTGGTACAAGAAAAGCATTGTTGTCAGAAATGTTCCGTTTACATTCATAATCTAGACCCTTTGATGACCTGCATTGTGAGAGATATGGGAAGCTTGAGCCGTTACCAAAAATGACTATAAATTTAAATTGGAACATTGTAAAAATGAAAAATAAAAACATTAACTATTTATTTTATATAGCTAAAGCCTATATACGTTTTTTAAAATTTATATTAATAGCTTTGTCATTCGGAGAGCGTGAGTTATATACGGCTGCCGTTTGAAAGAAAGAAAAACATTCTACACAATGGCTTAGAGATCAATTGAATAAATTATTTTAGTATTTACTGAAACTGTTAAATTACTGTTCACACATAACGGACGAACAGGCAGCTGCAAATTAACTATGCACGGTGAGCCATATGTAAAACACTGAACCGCTCTCTGGGGCTACCTTGTGACAATCAAAACCACAACATTCCTAACGCCATATTTTGCTTACCCATCATATCTTTTGTCTTCTTGAAATGTTTATACCAGCGCCCAAATTCCTGACACTTCGCCGCAGAGACATTTGCATAGTAAGTGCTGTTCACAATAGAGGAAATCATACTCTGAAAGAGAGAGATGAGAGTTGGTACAGAGGCCTGTAAAGCGGAATACGCTGGAATATTGTAGGGTCCGAATAAAACATGCGCCCTATGTCCCTTAAACAGTCTTGGTACACAAACTGCTAATAAGGACATTTGTCAGTCATGTACATGTCTTGTGGTGTTGTCAAAAAGCACAAAGAGAACAGATTTAAAACAGACACCTATATAACAATTGCCACAGAGTGTGAGAGAGTAGTGAAAATTTCAGCCTCGTCACGGCGCGCTTCCTTCAGCTAAAACACAACCACTCTAGTAATTAAATAAATCAAGACTTGTTAACTTTAAGCCTCTGGATATCAGCTGATGAGGAAACAAAGACTTTGTGTGTTCGAGCAATCAACTTGAGCCGTTCCAAATGAGACAATGGAAGTTTTAAAAACCAACGTCTTTCCTGTAACTCAGCACTCTCCTAAACATTTCATTTCACTCACTTCTGCACTAGAAAATAGTTTATTAATGCGCTCTACCCAAACGAGGACAACTCCCATTTAATAAACCGAAGAAGTCTTTAACACTGGCCTGGGGGCGAATGGCACGGAATACTTTTACACTAATAAATATTCAAAAAGAACAAACCATCTGTTTTCATGTTACAGGTATGCCATCTTTACCATTTCTAGGAAAATAAAAAATAAAAAAATAAAATGTTTAGAGGGACAGGGGAGCCTTCCAGCTGAATGTCTCTTTCACCATTTAGCAAGAGACACCAATGAGAGCCGTTTCGCTCTAATTAGGAAGAAAGGTCCCCAGAGTTCTCAGACTACAAGCGCCGGCTACGCCGAGTTTATTTCCACCAAGTGACCCATCACCAATGAGACCGCCGGACTCCGCCAGCTCCGTATAACAAGACCGCTTAAAGAGTGAGTTTCTTTCAGTTCCAGATCCGGGGTACAAAAAAAAAAAAATTGCAGTGCATTTTCTAAATATCGGAGATCGGAGCAAACTTAAGGGCACATACGATCCATCTTTTGTCTTATATTAGAACCGTATTTCCACAATAGTAAGTTATATTAGAACCACATATCCACAATAGTAAGGAGAATGGCAGCTAGGATTGATAAACCAAAATAAATCGGAGATATGGAGTGATCAGGACCCATCATCACTATTATTAGTGGAAATTTAGCTCAGCAGGATCTTCTGTAGACTTCTCTGACACAGATGCTGTGGCAAATGCAATTCATTAATCACGCATCTCTCTCAATGCATCAAACCCCCTCTCTCTCCCGAGGTTCTGCGCCGCGGTGACATCCGGGCGGATAAGAGGCGGCGAGAGGTCAACAGGTTACGGGACGAGCAGGGGTGAAATCTCACAAAACGCAGCCGAACAATCCACCTTTCCTTTCGGTCACGGGAGAGGCGCAGAGACGCACAAATCCACAGGCCGTTCCTGTCCCCAAAATCTCTCTCGCGGCCTCCTGAGCAAAATATGTGGCTTACATTGTATCGGCCTGATTAGTTATTTGCCTCTTTTAATGCGTGTTAATAACAGAATTTTTTTTGACAGCAGTCGAGGCAAGAAGGCTCCACTGCGTTAGGCTACGACGGCTCCTGAACACGGCCGGCAAAAACGGCTTTTGGTGATATTTGCTGCTATGCAACTAAACAGCTGCTCTTTCAGTGCCACTGGGTGGGTGGGGAGTTCTTTTGTTGCCGTAGTTTCAAAGGCGGCAGGGGTTAAGCGCGATCACAAAGAAATACACATTTAGTGAAAGACTGTTGATAGCCGTGAGAGCAAGAGAAATTAACCACGAGTCGAACCTGGATATCACAGTTGGTTTTCGTTTTTTTAACATGGGGGGGGAAAAAAAATAAATTAAACGAAATCTCAGCGGCCGAATTATTTTTTGGAATGAATAAAAGCATGGGAACTTGCAGGCCAGGCACAAAGCACAAATCCAGTTATGAAAGGAGAAAGGGCAAACCAAAAGCACAACACGGCCACGGACAAAAACGCTATACTCGAGATCTCCCCTTCAAGGTCTGTTCAAATATGGGGTAATTCTATGCCCGATTCTTAGTTTGTGAACCTCTCTTTCAAAGGATTAAGGGTCTGAATGTCGGAGACACGGTAATCCTATAAGGGGTGTCAATCACGCCGGCCTCTTCACGCAGTCTATTCTCTACCCCGTTTTCAGCTCTGTCCCGCTGGGACCGCTGTGCCAACTCACCTGCAGAGCGCTTGACCCCGTTTAGCTGCCACGGGGTATGAGCCCACATTAGCCCTACAGCGCTAAAGGTTTGCTATGGCTGACACGCCGTCAAGGAGACGAAGGCCAACGCGGAAGGCTTCCTGCCGAGAACCCGAGAGATCAGGAGGGGCGTGCAACACAGGCAGGCTACGCGAGTGAACGTACCCGATCGGACCTGCGTTATAAATCAAATCGCCCTATATTCTCATCCTGTGGGCGTGGCCCGCACTAGACCATTTACTGATTCGATTTTTTTCAACTGGAGGTGGTTCGTATGGATCTCGGAAGTTTGACGTTGGCTCAAAGACACTCAGGGGAATCTTCACACGAACACCGTGCCCTGTTCCCACTGCAAACACACCAGCTCCCAGCGGACGTTACCGTTGCTGTAACATGCCAAATGCCCTTCTATACAGGTTTTGATTAACTATATGTTCGATAAAATAAATATTGGTATTTTTCTACAGGACAGGAAAAATTTAAAACGTGAGAATTTCGTTTCATGTGATAACGAGGGTCACTTTTTTAAAGTCTAAGATGTGCCATCAGAATCCAGTATAAACTACCAAGTTTAAAATAAATATTTATGATTATCCAGTTTTCTACTGCCCCCCTCAAAAACAAAACAAAAAACTGTTATCTACTGGGATGACAATAGGCGTTGATTTCCATTTCCATAGCAATTCTCCCTATTTCCACTCTATCAAACTCTGGGCATCTGAAAAAAGACAATGCAGTCTTGGCTACTATACAGGATTAGCAAAAGGCTCCAGCACCTGTGATAAGGGGCATTCTTTAGCCAGAGAGCTCTGGTTCATGTCTTTCAGTAACTCCTTGAGGGCATTTCTTACTGTAGAGTGGGTCCACTGTTCTGGAGGCAAGTCTTCCAGTTTAGGACAACTGCAGAGAGGGCGAGAGACATGGGAAGAGAGAAAAGAGAGAGAATTCTATCTTGGTAGAAAAGTTTTGAACTGAAATTAGCCACACCCCAAAGGTGTCCTGAGCCAATCAGAAGTGGCACCTGGTAGACTGGTCAGTCCTTTCAAAGTTGATTTACATTCCTTTGTGTGGAGAATCCTTACATTCTTCCTGCTCAAAATAGTGAATGTTTAATAATGAACTTTTGTATCTTGAAACCAGTGCAAGAGACATGACATTTGTAAACAGACAAGCATTTATATATGAAACATGATAAAATTTATCTTTGTGGTTACTTGAGGGAGTTTGCTATAGCTCTGTGTCTTGGTAATGAGTTTTTTAGCTTGTGACAGGAAATGTCTCATTTTAAGTGTTTGTGTGTTACTAAATGAATGAAACAATGGGACTTCTTTTTTAGCTGCTGTTTGCAGAATACTGATCAGAGAGGATGTCTCGTGACTAATTTGGAGCCTAGAAAATTGGTCATTGTCCAGAATAAAGAGTCATAGAATTGGCGTTGTGCTGTTCATTGTAATTCAGGAGGATCCACGTGGTCTCTGCCGAGCTAAGAGCTAATATTTTAATATGACAGCCTTTTCCACTCCAATATATTACTTAAGTAAAAGTAATTCATATAAATACTTAAGTAAAAAAGTGCCTTGTTTTAAGAATTAAAACCTAAATTAGTTGTAATACAAAGTGACCCATTCAT
>JAOYSI010000008.1:123821-135081 GCA_025775065.1 Hiodon alosoides
CGGGTTGGAGAGAGTGACAGCTATCCGTGCAGGAGCACTGGTAGGCTGAAAATAAACAACGCGGTTCTTCTCCCCGGCTGGCTTATGGCGAAGGGATAATGTTTTTAAGACGGTTCCCGTTCTGAGGGCAGGGCGGTATCAGAACACGGCGAGAGAGTGGGCAGGCGCCGACCCATCTGTGGGTTAGGAATGACCAAAGAGCGGGCTTGAACTGACCTGTGTAGCTGGATTTTCAGTGTGACCACATGGTACACGTCCTGCAGCATGTCTGCCACCGTGGCGTCTGGAGCGTCTGTCACGTATGAGAGGGGGACCGGATTCCACTTCCCGACTTGAATCAGACCTGGGCCAGGGAAACGTAAAACTTTATGGCTAAACGCACCTTGGCGTCGCCCCTTCAACGGCGGATCAAAAAGTGGGGCTAACAGAAGATCTGAAATTCTGAGCTCCTGAAACCTGAGGCGACGTCGCTCTGACGTACCTTTGGCCTGGGCCGCAGAGCTGTGGGAGTAACCCAGGGAGAGGAGGGCCATCTCGATCAGCTGGTTGAAGAGCATGTCCTTCCTCACTAGCACAAACTCAGCGTGTTCCTCCCGGCTGTCAAACTCCACCGGGCTCTCGTAGTGCTCCACCACACAGAACACGGGCAGCATGTTGCCTGGCGAGATAAGGAACCGGGAGGGCCAAAGGATTGAACAAGCTTTACTTATTGCCTAAACACTCGTCAGCGAGTCCACGCGTTACTGCCAGAACAAATGTGGTCGCTCATGGTGCAAAAAACGGGGGGTTCCTGACACGTTCAAATACAAAATACAATTACACCTTTCTACTGCTTTCCTGCACTCGCAATTACAAATTAGTATTTATCCCGGATTTGAATTAAAACTTCGGTTGTAATTATTTACGGGACAGCTTCTAACATCTAACCACTGCGCTTTCGTCCTGCTCTCATAACGTTACGACAGCACGCTGTAGAATTGTCCGCTTCCTTGTCTAAAACTTGGGGGTTGTATCACATCATACTACCAAGGTGAAATATTCTTTAGGAATTAAATAACCTTTGCTGATGTCGGAGAAACTTTTTTTAAATACAGCCCTTATGTTCTGCATCTTAGGATCCAAACATTCCATAAATATAAAACTTGGAGTCGGCCATCCAATTTGAAATCGCCTATTGTGCTGACTCCGGCATCTCCGCCTGGTTGCTACGACGTCAGCTGCCACACGTGGAGACAGAGAGGTAACGTGGCGAGTCTCGTCCAATCCAGTGGCATTTCAGCCAGGCTACACTGCCTGTACGAGAGCCCCTGACAGAGGTAGAGGCATGTAACACTTTCACTGCATTGCCCTGCCTATTTCCCCCACATCTGCCACTGTGTTCTCCCGTCCACGATCAGCAAATAATCTGAGCCGGTTTCAAACCAGGAAATCCAGCTCGCAGGGCTCAGTTTGCGCAGGGGCGAGCGCCTTTTAACAACCGAACCCCTTGTGAGGCCGATGTATGATGTTCAAATATTAATAAATAAGGTTAACAATTAAGACTCTTGTGACGCATCATTTTCAGGATCAATATCTGTCCTTTTCTATCAGCAAACAGACAGCAATAGACTACTGTAAAATGTTCTCAAGCATGACACTGACGTTCAGCAAATATACATTATTTCCAAACTATAACACTTTTTTCAATGAAGACTAAAAACTCTTTGTAAATTATAAACGGCACGTAAAAAGAGGTAGTCGCAAATAAGAAACCAAATACGCCCTCAAATGTTCTTCAAAAAACAACTCCATGCTAGAGATAAAAATCTGCTTTAAGGAAATTGCAGAATACGAAATAAAATGTAAAAAAAAAAATCTCCCTGAGGCTCTATGGGTTACCTCTCTTGTGGCAGGTCTTCAGGAGGTGCCCTGGGGGTTTAAGTGATATACCAGACAGCTTGGCCCCTGTGCTACCCAGACGGGTTCTTCCAAGAGGGCTTCCGTTCTGTTCCAGCCGTGCAATCTTGGCTGGGGTGCCCTTGGGATCCCCAATGCTGTTGGATAGCTCACAATTCTCCTTCCCCAGGCACGTATCACTGAGATGGTCCATCATTCTCAGACCAGCTGCACGGTCACCTACAGATTCCAAAACAGAGTTTAAAAAAAAATGATTTTCATCATTTACTCATCACAGGAAAAAAAACTTACTGGGAGAACATTGACCCTTTCACTTTAAATTAGAACTTTACTGAAAGAGGGAATTCCATTTAACGCTATCACTTCCAAAAGTGCATGGAACATCTCCCCAACTTCCTCCATATCATCAAGAAGTTGTTGGGTCCCTGGCCTTAAGGCAATGGCTTCTTTAATAAGCCTTCAGAAAAAAGTGTAAGACAAGATGGTTCAAATTACTGTCCGTTACATTGGTAACAGTAGTCCATTATCAGTAGTCTAGTATTTTGTAGTATATTTTCCTAAGTACATTTTATCATCCAAATTTTTTAAATTTTTTAAAAAGCATCTTTTTTACATTTGGACATAAGTTCATTAAGCACGAGGCTTTAAAAACATGACGCTACTAATATTTATTATTTAATGAGTCAGAAAGTGGTGAATGCCAAAAAAAAAAGAGAGACTGATGTTACCGTCTGATATTGCCCTCTTTCTCGCATTAAATAACTTCCCACGGAAAATAAAAGCAGAAACATAAAACTTTGTGGAAAGTCGATCATGATTTAACATGCAAAATGGGTTGTCTTCAACATTCTATTACACGATTTTCAGTCCCATTTAAGGGACTTTGCACTCAGTATGCTTTCTCCATTACTGATTCCTGTGTGGTCAGAAAACATGACAATTTTTCACTTGTGAAACCTTCCTTCCTAGTGATTACAGCATAAACACGAGTACATGCAATTACATTGTAAAGACTGAGCAGTAATAGGAGAACTGGTACTTTTAAACTTAAGTTTAAGACCATTAGGGAAAAATGCATAAACATACAGGAACTACTCATTCATAAGAATTGTACAGAATATTTAGTCTCCATAGTTACAACAGTACACAACTGTTTCCGCATTTTTTTTTTTTTTTTTAATGAATATCATTGCAGGTCAAAAGCAGAATCAAACATGAAGACATGACCATACTAATTCACTCTCGGAGGGCACTTCCAAAAACGGGGTTCAGTGTGTGTGTGTGTGTGTGTGTGTGTGTGTGAGAGAAAGAGAGAGAGATAGAGAGAGTGATTAAACAAGAAGGGTAATGTTACATAAACTCTTAAGACTTATTACTTATAAAAAACATATTACTTAACGAGTAACTTGCTTGTTTTTACTAATTTAAAAACCTGTTGACTAAATTAATTTGCACGGTTTCCCTAACGGATCTGCAATGGCGAAGACAGTGACTACTTATGTATTGTCTGGACTGATAATTAGCCTAGGTTTACTTATTATTATTTTATTTATTTAAAACACACACTTCTATATTAATTGATCTTTCCAAGTTATATGGCATTAAGGGTGCTAGTGGGCTATGTCTTACATTTCTAAAGCTCCTAATCTCAGTTTTATAAAAAAAAAAAATAATAATAACTATATGCACGCAATTGAAGACTTATATGCACACTTAAGCACGTATGTGCATGCTCATATAAACAGAGAAAAAATATGTCCATTTAATATTTAAGTATATATACTGTAACTGGTTTTCAAAATATTACCAACTCAGTCCAGACTCCGGATACGTTGTAGATCCAGGTCAGGATTTAGAGATGACCTTTTTTTAAAAAAAAAAAAAAAAAAACAAGGTAAACGAGACTATAATCCAGGAACAAGTAATTGCAGCTGAACTAAATTAAAATTAAGCGAAACCAACCTGAAACTCAGCGCTTCAAAACTCGAAAGCATATAAAGCCGTCTGGGTGAATAGCGCCTTCTTCAAGTTCGTTCACAGGAAGAAAAACTTTAGTGTTTGCGTTCTAGGTCGGTATGACAACAGATATCAACAGCCTTCGGAGCAATTGTTTTCTTTAATTGAAGGGCGAAACGACGATTTCGTCAAACCGTAAACCTAATGTGTATATAGGCTACAAGAAACAACTTCGGATGTACCAAGCCGCGATGATGTGGATGAGCAAATTTTTAGATGGTTCCCGTGTCTACTATTGAAAGCACTTATTGGCCTTGGTTACTGCTCTCCAATATTAAACACTCGACATAATACAACTAACCAGTGTGATATACCTGAAATGAACGGTCAGAAAAGTAACCAAATACCGTATAAAGGTAAAGGTCGGTCACTAGTGCAACGAGTTATTTGCGGCGTACAGTATCGATCAATCCATCGCTAAAATCTAACAGTAGCCTAGAGACGAAGCAAACGTCAGAAATGCTAGTAAACAAATGCTGAAATGTATTACTTATTACAAATCCCATATCAGTCCTATACAATGCTACATGCTCGGTTATGTACCTATATCTCTCCAGCGGTGCGTTAGTTCAGCCTTTCCACTGTCCAGGAGAAAATGAGGCGAAAATGATCTGCTCTCTCATGAAGACGATTTATGACTGGTGAACAAAAATAGGTTTATTTCTTTTAAAAAGTGCGTTTCAGCGTATCGGACGCGTGCTCTAAATACATAAACCGCTCCCTTCGTCAGAATGTTTTATTTGTGCCCGGACGGCGCTCTTTCTTTCTCCACTATCCTCTCGGTGTCCCCATTAAATTATTAGTTGTATTGACTCATCGCTCCCATCGCTGGCGCTGGTGCTGCCTGAGGTCTCCTCTTTCTCCTCATTTCTACAGAAAATAACACGCAAACAAGCCGAATCTGAAGCGCATTTCGAGTCACCGCAAACAGACTCGCTTGACAGCCAAAATCCATGCGAAAGAGGGACGCGAAAAATAAAGTAAAAAGTGGAAAGAAAACCGAGGGGATGGTGCGATTTCCGGCTGTGCGCGCAGGAATTTTTAATCAGCTTGATTAGAGTGAGGCGGTTCTGCATTTATTACTGAATTACACACACACACATACACACACACGCGCGCGCACACATCACAGACTCGCGTGATGCGAACAAGCAAATTATAACGTGACAGAAAATATGGGAATTAATAATATAAGCATATACGAATATCGTCGTATCGATAGAATCACTAAGATGGAATACAATGGTAAAATTGTACTACAGTTCAATCCTGGTCGCATTTTCGATAACCAGCTGATTACTCGAGACCAATATTTTATCTACATAAACTTATTAAATTAATATACAACAAGGGAGCAATGTGTGTTCAAGTTTTATTTCCTCTAAGTTTTCAATGGAAATAATTACAAAATGTATAAAATAAGTGGACACTACTTCGTAAATAACTCCCTTTTGATAACTTTCTTAAATTTTTAATTACACGTCCATTGTTTGTCTTCATTGCTTCAATTTATGCATCTTTATATATATAAATATATATATTTTTTTTAAGTTTGCCTAAAATGTTAATAATTTAACGTCGCTCGTTATAAAAGCACGCGCCATATGGTGCACATGCAGGCAAATGTCTGTGAGCGAATGGATTTTTAGCCTTGCAGAAATAGGCGGAATATGGGAATTAATAATAACGCATGCTGCTCACACAGGCGAGTTAAGGCAATCACAGGTGACGGGACTCGCAGCGCGAAATCAAGTTCTGAGCATATTAGGCGCAGGGAACAGATCAAATTTCAGTACTGACTGAGTCTGGCCACAACACGAACGACTCTGACATAACCTCGTGAACACTAATTCGGAGGGGGTGGGCGGTGTCTCCGAACTCAAACTCCTTAATGGGGCACTTGTATTGCAATAAACGTGTATTGCAACTTTCGTTTAATAACCACAAAAATGTTCCCGTGCGCCTTCTAAGGATGGTTACTATGCAAGTAAAATTATTTTCAGCACGCTGTTTTTAAACTACACTATCAGTGATATAAACGCTTTACAAACATGTTTTCATTGTATACGCATAAAAACAGTACACGTCAGATCGTTTAGTCGGAAACATCAAAACAGGAAACCAATAAAACAAAGGAAACAAGAAGAGAGTGATTGTCAATCTGATTATAAATTCGAAGGGACATAATAGTGTAGGTTTTTATTTTGTTGTTTTTTTTGTTTTGTTATGTTTTGTTTTAGTTCATTAGTAAGTTAAATCTAAAATCCAACTAAACAAACCTGTTAGTTGTCAACATCATAAACACACAGGGGACACCAACTAATTACTTTCAAGTTAAGTCAGTACCTACACACAGGGCATTTAAGAAACTGTAATGGAGGGACAGTATTAATTACACAAGACATACAGGAGGTACGACGTGTTTTTATTGGCTTCTTTTAACTCGAACTCCACATTTTTTCCCCCCCAATACTTATTTTTTTTAACTCGAAAATAAGTATTAGAAAAATATCATTTGCAATGTAATACAATTGTAATGCAATGATCACAATTACGATTTCAGACAAAAACAACACGTAGGTCTCGGAATTAATGTGAATTTGTGTCTGATTAAGACACTTAAAGGTTTTAGTCACGATTTCCAAGCACAAAAGGCAATTTAGATGTTGATATAACTGTCTAATCTATTTAAGGTAAAATTATTACTTTTAGGCACATCAACAGTCAATTACATCAAAGTTTTGATTTCATTCATGCTCTGGGCAGCGGAAGCTTCATGCTGCCTCACAAGAAATGGCGTGGAAATACAAGACCTCGGATCTCACTACATCGAAATTAAACCATTAGTGGAAACAGCAGCGGAAAGTTACAGGTTACGTGCGTCTACGTAACAGCTCAATCAAGATACCTACAACTGTTTTGCTACTTTAAAATATAGAGTAACTGTCATAATATCAGTATTGGAAACATATGACGATACATTTGGATAGTTTTCTCTTACAGAAACACATCAGAGAAAATCAAACGAAATTCATGACATTCTACTGGTATTTATTATTAAATTAAAACATATTTCATTTCTAGTCAGCAAGTTTAATGGAACAGTTACAATAGATTGATGTATATTGATTTATTAACAAGTTATGTATATACATTACATATAAAGTTTTCCAAAAATTAAGCATCTGCCGTTGTCTTTTAGCTGTCCAGAACAATGACCCATGTATAGCACATTGCTGCCACCTACTGACCCTGACCATAATAGGGCAATGCCTGTGTGGGAGTGAGGTATTTATAGGTGATGTAACACATAACACAGTCTTAGCCAGACTATAAAATATTTAGCTTAATTTAAGAGTAGCTGTATCAGTTATTATTATTTTATTTTTTAAAACTACACGAGGTTTGATTCGTAGTTCAAATATGCTCAACAGTTTTCCAATCTCAAATTAAAGGTTTGTCAAAAAACAGAGTTCATGTTCCTCAAAATTAATTCCTGGTTATAGGGGTGAAGTGTTCAATCAGTCATTAAGTTCTCCCTTTGCAAGACGGAGTAGTAGATTTTTTTGATTTTACAGTAATCATGATATTATGAAAATTTGCGTGCACTTTTTTTTTGTTCAAAAAATTCCATTAATGCATCAAAAGAATGTGTGAGAATAGTATATTGGATATTGGTTTGAAAGGGTTACCAAACTATTTACAAGGTTCATATAAATAGAAACCACTGGAACATAATAAGGATTACAATATTGGTCAACGATATCCACTATGTTTATTGAGAAATGAATTGATTAAATAAATTAAAAAAATTAAGCAAATAACAAAACTGATAATTATTCAATCTCACTTTTCAATCACATTAAAATTCAATATCCACATATTTTGGCTTTCCCTGCCTTGTGCATGCAAAAAATTTCCGGTCAGATAGAAATGAACGATTATTCGGACAATCAGCTTGCCTTGTTGCGCCCTAGTAACGACAATGAGGTTCTCACGCAGGTGTAAATAAAAACACAAACAAGCATAGCATTTTGTGCAGAATCGGTTTGCTGCTTTTAAAAGCTTCTACATCATACGACAGTACTGATCTCAGCAGCATTATGTGTTATGTGGTGCACAAGCATATTGCACAAAGCTAAGACAATTACGTGTTGCACAAAAAAGAATATCATAATAAGGGCATGTGAAATGTATGCCTGAAAATTGTTCCGGATAAACAAATAAACAGGTTGTTGTCGTGAAAAGAAGAACAATAATTACTTTCACACAATGTTAGAGATATTTTCCACATTAATGTGGTCTATTACCTTTTAAATGTTAATTTGATAATTGTATAGGCATTATAAACTGCCCAGTGCAACACAATTAACATGAACGTGTATTTTCTGCGCAGTTTTTATGTTTGCAGGTACAAAAATAAATAGACAAATAGAGTGGCACTAGACATGTAAAAACTTCCCAGAATGCTTATATGGGACGCTCCAATTTTGCCCTTTCCAGCTGAAGTTTTTGAAAGATCCTAGTTCCTAAACAATTAATCGGTGGTGATCTAACGTACAGAAACGTAACATTCGTGCATCAGTGCAGTCTTTGGACAGATTTACTGGCGTTTCACTTTTCAGACTTTTCAGACGCAGCGGGATTTTATTTCAGCGTCGTTACGGTTGTCCCGAGGAGTGACTCGCGCGTCTTGCCATCGAGCCACTGAGAGAAGTGCAGAGTAGGAAGTCATGTGAAAGGGCAGTGTAATCACTGGAATTATAGCTCTGCCACGTGCTGGACAGCTGTCAGACTGCAAGCCCACCATAAGCTAGCCTCAGTGAATTGCAGATCAGGGATAGCAATATCATTGACACCAGTTGGAAGTTCAACAACAAAAAAAAAAATTCACTATCCAATATCAACTTGACTTTAATTAATGTCTACTTTTAATAGTATTAATTATACACATTAGTTTCCCTTTATTCCCTGTGAAAGAATGCATGGCATTATAGTTTCAGCATTGAAAAAAATAAAAATACTAATTCAAATTGTTAAATCTTTGACGTTATGCCTATGTTATCTCGTAGGTGACCTGTCTATGTTATCTCGTAGGTGTTGTTTTAATGTTTCTGTGTCTGACAGCTTTAACGTGCATTAACAAGGTTACTTGGACTGATATTAAAAAATCACTTTCCTTGCAAACAGCACGGAATAAAGCTGTAAATGACTGTTCTGTCCACGCACGAATATTGGATAAACATTTTCCAAAACTCCCATTAACAAGGCAGTAAAGATTTATGTGGAGGTCTAGGTGTACATTTGTCTAAAAGGTATACCTTGTACATGTATAAACACTGATGAAACCGGTGTTATGTAAACAACAGGTTGGGGTGGGCGGGGCCATCAGCAAATGTAATCCCTCAAACCACAGGGTTAACACAGAGACCAACACAAAATAATGTGAACAAACAGGACCCGATTTCAAGCTTTATATTGTTTCAGGATTGTATCAGTGCTTGACCTGCATTTTTATTTGAATTGCTTCAAAACAGAATATAGGGGGGAAAAAAAACAGCTGAATATGGTATGCACAAACACACACCAATCCAGGCATCCATTTCCCCCTCTTTATGTACAGGTTAAAATGTTTAATGTCTACAGTATAATCCACAGCAATAGCACCAACAGAAACAACAACAAATGCAAACAAACAAGGATGATTTGTAGGCGTGTTACTCGGAGTAATATTTTCTTTACGAAGCTTCTTAATCGTCTTTGTGTCTGCACGAGAATGTTCTGCACGGTACAATTGTACGCCTGCGGTTTCCTGACATGTAAAGGACGCTGTATCTCTGCACCAGGTTCAGATTTAGATCTCAAACAGGGCATGGGCCTACGACCCTTGTTTGGACAGAGGCCTAAGAAGAAACAGGCTTTTTAAAAATTAACTTCCCATTAATGAAAGCGTTTTATTATAGATTTCAAACGGAATTATTCCATTGCAGTTCTGAATGTGCAACGATGTTTCTTTATCTGCTCACCACTAGTTTATTTCTGTCTTTCAATTCAATTAAATATATATATATATATATTCACAGAAATCCACAAACGTCAGTTCAAAGGCCTGCAAAATTACTTTTTTTGTCGCTGTTCAAGGCAGTATCACATGATTTAATAATTAGAGTTCTAATTTCTACCTCGTGGATTGCAACATATCAACAATGATTACTGTTAGAGCGACAAGACTGTTTTCAAAGGGACTCTGAAAAAAGTATTTGTGTCTGCTTTGTAGCTGGCATAAAGAAGCATGAGAAAATAAATAAAAGTAGCATTTCTTTCAGTACATGTATCTCAAGGCACGTTTGCTTGCTTTACAATAATAAGTGGTGTGTTTGTCAAAACCTGATATGAACACCGGTATTTAAAGTCATTCAAAATCTTCATTATTTACTCACATTCCAGTGGGTAATGGTCCCAACTAGTGCTGAGTGAACATTTGACAATACTTCCAAATCATCGGTAGGTCCACAGACAAACCCAGCTATTTTTACACATCGCCACTCAGTTCAGAGTGTTTTGGTTATTTGGTGACACACGCAAGTACTGCAGTTTAACAGGTTCGATTTCATTGCACACAGTTAAAAAAAAAAAAAACGCTCCCA
Organism: Hiodon alosoides; assembly: GCA_025775065.1. Classification (NCBI taxonomy): domain Eukaryota; kingdom Metazoa; phylum Chordata; class Actinopteri; order Hiodontiformes; family Hiodontidae; genus Hiodon; species Hiodon alosoides. Next base: position 134,381 of record JAOYSI010000008.1, read on the forward strand.
TCGTGTATACCCTCCATCAGGGCAGTTTGTTGGCCGTCTTCATCGTCAGGGTGGTGTTTGAAAACTATTAACCAGAAGCTTCATTGGTCGTTTAGACTGCTTCCTCCCATTTCAACGCGAGTGCAAAAACTGTGGTCTACATTATTTATTCCACGTCACCACGGTGAGAGTAGACAAGCCGTGTAAATGAGTTAGAACACGTGTGCTCACTACAGAGAAGTGCTATGACCGCCACAAGATGAATAACAAAGGTGAATGGCGTTTTCAGTTATTTGATTGGAAAACGTGCGTCAGTATTACACCCAAATGACCGCTAAGTCAAACACAGATCAGGCAGCAACTGGTATGAAAATAATAGTATCCTCATAATTATAATCCATATTCATATTTATTTTCTTCTAATTATACTTGTGTATAGTTTAAAAATAGCTTATGACACGGTTGGTTGTTATGACAACTCCAGACAAAAATAACGACATTCTTTCATTGTTAACCTTTATGGTGCTTTCAATGATTTCGCCAACAGTGCATGGTATTGAATAACAACAAGAACTTAATACTAAAAATATAGTCACCCACAATATCAAGACTGACAAATTGACATGTTTATCTTTCTGTTGTTTTCATAAATGGTTGAAAACATACTGAGAGATGCCTCTAAAAAGTTTCAATCAATGGCATAAATTACCTTAAATAAAACT